>JASKGO010000684.1:0-40422 GCA_030556065.1 Holobus sp. GC000080
AATACTTATGCTATCAACAAATCAATTCAAAAATTTGAATTAAATGAGGGTGCGTGCGCAACTTTGAACCAGTGCGCATCCAACACTTTAGGCAATCTTTCGCCGTGCGTACTGTAAAGATTCTGAATTGTTCTTTCCGGTATTCATTTGTCATGTTTTTTTAGTAAAAGAAGATATTTATTAATAATGTTAATGAAAATATAAATCTAGTAATTATTTTTGTGTTTTTATATTAAAATTTAAATGTTAAAAAAAATTAAATTGATTTATAGCTTTTAAATTGAAGTAATTAGGGTTTTTGTCATTTAAATACTTTTTCTTATTTTTTTTCTTATGAATAACTTGATAAATAAGTTGAAAAAGTGATGAAATTATTTTTTTCAATAATAATTGCACTTGAAAATTATATTTTCCTTACTTGCTTTTTTTATATTGCTTTTGTCATACATTTTGCCTGTTTTCTCTGTTCTACTGACTTTCGTTTACAGTTCTATTGTAATTATTTTGAAGGGATTGCTTTTTGCATGAAAAAATAGTAGTTTTGATTAAAAAAAAAAAAGATTTAAAGGATCTACGTGCTTTTGGTGGAATTAATCTATGATATTTTTATTTTCGTTGAATGAAAGGTTTTTAATAATAAAGTTAACAAAAAAAATCCGATATTTTTTTATCTTTTCAATTAAAGTCCCAAAAAGTAGTATAAATTTGTTGAAAATGATTTATTGTCTATTGTTTGTTTTGTTTTGTTTTGTTTTTTTTTTATTTTGGATCTTTTATTATTTCTTTCATCTTTATATTTCTAATTAGTTTTTATTTTCTTTTTTCAAACCAGATAAATACATTAAAATAGTGACAAAAAATGTGAGTAATATTTTTGAAACGGATTAATCAAGTGAAAATAATTTTAATTTATAGTCTTCATAGATTGTTATAATACCGCGATGAAAAAAAATTAAAATATATTGAACAATTCTGGCACAATTGCACTTGATCATGTTAATGAATCTACCTGTATAATAATTAAGTAATAAAAATCGATATTTAATAATTTACGTCGATTACGATTATGTTTTTCGATCAAGTTCGAGAAAATGTATATAATAGCCAGAAATAATAATCTAATATGCAGAAATAATAAGTTAAAATTAATCAACTTTAAAAGCCTATGTTGTAAGGACAATGCCCATAAACGCAAATCAAAGAAAATTCATTAAAAACAAAGAGACTGCTTCGAAGGCATTGGTGACAAATTTACTTGAGCATATCACCGGTCCCTTTATTCGTGCTGCTCGAATCTCTGCAGATCACTTTACTTGAACCTCTTTCTGCTCATTTACATAGATGAACCTTATACACGTACACATTGGCTGCTTAGATGTTCCTCTTGTGCGTATGTTAAGGTGCATGTATTATGTTTTCTGCTTGTGTATACCATTCCAATGGTTAGTTGTTTGAGAGTATTGTGCGTCTAGTGTTGAAACCGGAGAACGACTGAAGAATCTAGGATTACAAACAACTTCATGTCGTGTACTTCTTCTTCTTCCCGATCGCTACTGGTTTATATTGCTGATGGTACCTTCGTTTGACATCACGATGATGGTTGATGGCTGATGATGGTTAGTCGACCAGTTTCGTGGGCCCGGCAATATAATTACACTTTTGCCAAACTTTTGCGCTATAGTAGTCTTACATAATCTATTCGTTTGAAAACAAATCACCGCTTTGGTATTTACCTGGCAAAAATTCGTTTTCTATGTGTTTGTTTTCGCTGTGTGTGTGCGTGTGTGTGTGTGTGTTACCTGCTTTCGCATTCGGTTTCTTATTTAAATTAGTGTGCCTTGCTTTATTAAGATGTAACAATTGATTAGCATCAGATGAAATACAAATTGGCCAATATTAGTTGCGAAATTAGTCAAATTTTCTTCAAGATTAAGATGTTGTGCTTTTAATTATTTACTTGTTGTTTGTTTGGCGTTTGGTGTTCTTGAAAATAATGAAATTCCAAAATTGTTGGTTTAGTAATTAATCATAATAGTTAACAGCTTATGGTGTACAATAAGCAGGAGACTAGCACTTTACAATAATCATGCATTTTTTAGAGGTCATTAACAATTTGTTAAATTATTATTTTTGCATTAGGTTTGCTGTTTAATTTATTCGTTCGGTAAAACTTTTAGTTCTAGTTCTAGGTATGTTTAATATGTTTAATAGTTGAAGCTTTTGCATACGCTTTCATTAAATAATTAATTTAGGACTAAATTTCATACAATGACCCATTAACAACTATTTTACGGCTTATTCTTTCAGTTGTTAAATTTTCTACTTTAAACTTATTACTTGTTGGCAAACTAAAAGTTTGTTTTAATGATTTTCTCGTTAATTTTATTATAAATTATGTTTTGCAGCTAAATCGTTAGGGTTAATTAATTTTTATACATTTGTTTTTAAAATTTAATATAAAAAATATTTTCATGATCAATAGACAACAAAGCAATCAGTAAACACATTTTATGAGCTTTTGTGGGTGCAACTGATCCGTTTTTCATATTCAGGGTGATTGAATAACATATTTTAAAGTTCTTAATTGCAAAATTCTAAATTTAAACTTTGTATGGTTAGAATTGATTAATGTGAGTTGTACTTCCGGTTAAACTAGAAGTGGTTTCGGACTTGTTCCTTTGAAATTACGTTATGAAATTTTATTCCGTTGTTAATTTTCTCTGAATGTAAATAAGTTTTTACTCATATAAAATCCAATATTTTTTTTTTTTGCTCGAAAATTTTATTTTAGAAATGGGGTAAATGTTTAAGTAAATTAACATTTTCTAACAAAAATATTTGTATTTTTATTTAAGTAGTTCGATATTTTGATTTTAAACAGAAATAAAGTGATTGGAAATTGCAGAAATATGTTTTTTTAAAGTCTGAAAAAGTTATTAAAAAAAATTTATTAGAATGATGATTATTATTACAGTTAAAGAAGCGCTTGGGTAAAAGATGGAAAAAGGGGAAAACAAGAGTGCGAGCATTAGGGGGACAAATACGTTTTTCGAATATATTACATCCCGAGGAACGCTTGAAAACTTTTACAATGGCAATAAATCAACAAAAGACGAAAACCACTAATATTTTTATTACGCTTATTAATCTTCGTCCAGCAGCAGCAGCAGCAGCAGGATGTGCACAAACAATAAAAAGCGCGCATTGTCCCTCCTCTCCTCCTTTTCTCGCCCATTATACAGTCATAATAATAATAATAATAATTTATATTTTATATGCATATAATATGTGCAGATATATCCTATAAATATTTTTGTTGGTCGTGGCCGTTCGAAGAGAGCTCGATCGATTGATTTATTCTGATTTGCTAATAACAATAATTGTCGCTATTAATAATATTATTGGCTCCGATGATTGTAGGCAATAATAAAAAGGCGACATGCGAGCTTGTAACGCAAAAGTTATAAATAATAATTTCTCTGGGAGCGTGTGTGTGTGTGTGTGTGTTTGTTGAATTGCAGCGCGTCGAGCGAATTCCCGAGAATGCACATTATACAAATTTTGACTTATTGCCCATAAAGTGAGGACCGAAATGATAATTAAAATTAAGTGTCCCAAGGTCGCAAAAGGTCTTCAAGGGTGGTAACAACGTTTTTATTATACGGCCCATAAATTACCGGATTACCGAAATCCGACAGAAACAGGCAAACGCAAAAATCGTAAAATTTTATTATTTTTCCAATGCTGCTTGCTGCAACAACGACGCTTCCTCTCTTCTCTCGAATACTGTGAGGCACAGGACACTTTGCTGCCCTCAGATTTATTGTTAGCTATGGTTTCTATTTTCTCAAAAAAAGTCACAAATATTTGTAAGTTGTTAAATAGTTCTTGAAACCTATTTTAGTGGCTCCTTACCTTTTACAACAACCAAAAAAATAATTCCGTAATTAGTTGCTTTTTCTTCCTGGAAGTATTAAATTTAAATGTATCTAACTTCCCAGCTTGTTTGATTGGATATTTAGTTTTATTGCTAACAATTTCGTTGCTTTTAGTTATTGCCCTCTGCTTTTTACGTAATTCATAAATAGGCCACTTGGATTCCTTCAAAAAAACATATCTAGTTTACCGCAACCAGAACACTCAAAAATTTATTAGGGCCCTTCGAGCAACAACAATAATATTATAATAATATAATATGAGCCCAGTGAACAATTAAAATTAATAAAAAATGCATAAGCGACCCTCCGCATTAAACAAACCCGAGATTGAACAACCTTCGTACCTATACATACAACGACTTATATCAAATAAATAATGAAAAAATTGAAGCGATGCTTATCGATGCAGGCAGCATACATATAGTATTTGTAGTGGAGCCAGAGGTAATGATAATGATTCGTGACACGAAATCAGCGTCGGTCGCATAATAAAACAGGTGTGTCCCTAATTTATCCGCAACCGATTCCCACGGTGGTAGTTGCGACGCATAAAACAAAATCACGCATTTAATTTTTTTCCTCCCTGCTTTTCGGAACCAGCCGTTGGCCGGGAATGCCTTCGCTAACACATACACACACACACACACACACATACAACCAACACAAACACATAGGTACATTAAAACACATACTGATGCGAGCATCAGCGTTTAGCAGTGCATGTCCATGCTGTGTATGCATGTGTCAGTGTACAAATGCAGCACGCAGACCCCATCCATGTAAACTCACCCTACGTGCAATTACCGCCAGTGGGGTTGTTCTCGCGCGTTCACTTCCACTGAGCACAATCAACGTACGCACAGATTTCGCCGTTGTTTGTGACCTATAATTTACTCTCTCTCAAGCTGTGCAATTGTGGCACACACATTCAATTATTTTAAAGTAGTGCTCTCCGATTTTGCTTCTTCCCTTCGGGCTTCAATTGATTAGTTTAAACTTTAAAGGATTTATCAGACTTCTGAAATTATACATTGAAGTATTTTGCTAATGTTTTTATTGAGGGTTGTTTTTGCATAATATTTTATTTTAATGAAAAATTATGGAAATCGTTTTAAATATTTAACAAACGTTGCTATACATGAAAATGGTTTTTTGAGTCAAATTAAAACTTAAAAATAATTATTTTCATGGGTTTTTTACTTTGTTTCTTCTCTATTTAAACTTTATGGATTAGCTTTAAAAGAATTGATCAGACTTCTGATATTATTTTTATGTACATTGCTAATGTTTTCAATGAGTGTTGTTTTTGAACAATAAATATTGTGTTTTAATAAAAAAATTATAGTAATCGTTTTAAATATTTAACAAACGTTCTTTTTCTTGAAAAAGTTTTGTTGAATGAAATTCGCACTTAAAAAATAAGTATTTCATTAGTTTTTTTACATTGCTTCTTCTCCATTTAAGCTTAAGGGTGTATTTGATTAGTTTAAACTTCAAAGGATTGATCAGACTTCTGATATATTTGTAGTGTATTTATTAGGGGTTTAGTTTTGCTTTATAAATGTTTTTGGTTTTAATGAAAAATAGTTCAAATGATGGAAAATAATTGACAAACATTCTAATGAAAGTGTTGAATAAAATTCACACTTAAAAAATATTTTTTTATGGTTATTTTTTTCACTTTGCTTCTTCTCCATTTAAGTTTTATGGTGTATTTGATTTGTTAAAGGATTGATCTGACTTTTGAAATATGTGTAGGGTATTTATTAGGGGTAGCTTTGCTTTATAGAGCTTGGTTTTAATGAAAAATTGTGCAAATGATGGAAAATATTTGACTAACATTCTAATAATTTTTTAAAAGGGCTTGTTGAATGAAAATTATTATTAAGTAAACATTTTATGGTTTGTTTTTTAAATAATTCCAATAAATTGAATTTCTTTTCGTCTAAACTTTGACAAAACCGTTGAATAATTAGAAATTGTTCTTTTGTTCATTTGCTTAGTGTGGAAGCAGGATTGAAATTTACAGATTTGCGATTAATTTTAAGACCTTACACTTGAAATTGTTTAATAATGTAATAGATTTTTTTAATGAACTTCCAACATGTAATTATTCAGTGCATTAAATCCTTAATAAATTTAATGAATCTTTTATTATGTAAAATCGCAAACAAAGAATAACGTGAATAAAATAAAGCAATTGAAATATTGCATAGAAATTATTATAATTAAAATGAACGCATTCATTAAAACAAAATGAAAACAATTTGCAAGCGCATAAGCATTACCACAGTGGATAGATACTTAAGCTACATATTTAATCATAGCATTATCTAATTAATGTCTTTATTGTGAGTGTAAGTATGTATAAATATGGTTCTTTATGTAGGTAGGTACGGTGCATCAGGTGCGTTAAATATATTTGCAAGTAGAGTCATTTTGCAAGGCAAAGAATAAATGCACTTTATAACGCAGCAGTGCATATACAATCAGCAGCAGCAGCAGCAGCAGCAACAGTAACAGAAGAAGTATGAGAGATGGATGCACATATAAGTATGTGTGCTATGTATAGTGTCGATTAAATTGACGAACCGTAAAATTACTTATCATTATTACGTTTAGGTAGGATGCGAAATTGGCTTTCGCATTTCTACATCACCGATGATGACTCTAAAGAATTATTCAACTTTTCACCGTGTACCTACGGCCGGTATATACCTGTTTGTTGTTGATACATATGTTGCAATAACTCTGTGTGCCTGAAATTAGTTGCTCAATACGTCCACATAGCCATCGATGTTCCCAATAATAAATAACTCGGTAATTTCGCTTCTTGTTCTTGAAGTTCATTTCTGTTGCGTTGTGCAATTATACATTTTTTTTCTTTTCTACTGAAAGCTATGATTGGCTTTTCGGTATATTTATTGCACAAAAATTTAATATTCCTTTCCTGGAAAATAAGTTTTTTACTTAAAGAGTGTCTACATAGGGTGATCTCGAAGATCTAAATCAGTAACATTGAAAAAGAAGCAAGTTCTAATTTAATTAATTTTTAAGGTATTTTTCTAAATTGTATATAGAAAAATGTTAATTTGGACCCTGTTAGTTATTGTTATTCTGTTAGATATTTTTATTGTCCAACATAAAATCTGATTTTAATTTTGAAATTTATAAGCTTTAAATGGCTAAAATGAAAGCACTTTTAGGCCAATAAGTTACTAATAAAGTGCAAAGTTTCCATTATGATAACTCAAAGAGATATATTTCGAGTTAATTATACCGAAAAGAATCGCGCAATAACTTAAGGGATTTGCCAGGAGGCTCGTAAATATCTGTTTGGCCCCGCTAATCCCGAAAAGGACCGTTTAATGTACCACAACACAACAAATTTAACATTCTGCACGACATTGTAACCAAATCGCATTATATTAACACCTTTTTTACGAAATTATTACTTTTTTATTAATTTTTATTAATCTGCTAATGCAATAAAAGCTCACTAAACCGAAACCGCCACGAAGAAAAGAAAAAGAAAAACAAAGAGTTGTAAAAGTTAATTAATGTATTTGTGGAACAAATTGAGTGCGTAATGTAGGAAGGAAACATATCATTTAAAAGGTAATTTACACGAAATTTATGGCGTTCGTATCAGTAAGACAATAATGTATTATCTAAATTTGTGTGCACGCACTAAGCGAGTATTAATTAACCGTAAAAAAAAGCAAACAAACAAATAGAGTAGCGAAATGGAGGCGAAGAAGAGGAGAAAACAAGAAAACGAAAAAAGACACGCAACCGCTGCATTAGGGGCGGCGGTGGAAACACTATTACGATGTACACCGATTAGAAGCTTTTTCGTTTTTTCATTTTTCGTGTTTTTTTTTAATTATTATATAATTTCTGCCCTTTGAAAATATTAGTAGTACATTTAATAATTTCCTAAAAAAAAAATAATGAAAATTTTCAAAACCCACAAAATAACACTGCAATCAGGGAGAAAAAAGCAATTAATTAACTCCTCTGTATAGCAACTTAATCGATTTTATTGCACCTCATTAGACATATTTTTTCATCATTAACCATCCATTCACCCGCTAATTGTAATTAGCCAAAGCGGCGACGAAAGAGCGCGGCGCACAATTCGATTCGGTAAAAGTCTGCTGAGAGAATATAATCGTTACGAAATATTCGACGACGCAACACATAGCGCCAAATAAAGGAAGAAGAGTTGAGAAAAAAGAATTGCGTGGATGCGTGTGGCGCTGTTTTAACGCACACAATTTTTGGGTCCTCGTCGTGTTCGCCCTTTGCGGATGCTCGCTTCGTATAGGTACGAAATACACTGCTGAACAGCAGATAGAAAGGATAGCTGCTGCTGCTAGTCTCTTTGTCGTTCGTTGTTTGTTGTTGCATGGTATGGAAGAGATGGATGGTGGATGGTGATTTATGATGATCTGGCTCGCAGTATACGTGTACCTACGTGGAAAATAAACTTGCGCGCATTGAAAAAAGGAGATTTTTAACGCACACAGCAGCAGCAGCAGCAACAGCATCAGAAGCAGCATCCGCAGCTGGGATTGTGAACGTGTGCTTGTGTGTGCGTGTGTGTGTGTGAGAGCCCAGGTGTGTGGAACGCACCCTTACCTACTACCACCGTTCCTAACAAACTACCCCTCATCGAAACTAAATACACCAACGACAAGCGGTTTCATACTCCTCTTTCTGTGTGCTCGCTCTGTAACTTCACTTGCATTCGTATTATTAAATTATATGTATTTTTTAAATATTATTGCTGCACTATTAAATTTTAATTGCGTTTTTATCTATTTTTGCGTTCCAGTTTAAGAATTTTTTAAAGCTGGCTTTACTATAAAATTTAAATATTTGTTTTCGGTAACTATTATTATTTAAGTTTCTTTGGATTTGTTTTGGATTCTAGGTTTTAAGTTTTTTACCAAAAAAAATTATGGAATTTCTGTTTTGTTTATAATATTTATTTGTTATATTTTTAATATTTTCTTGTAATTTTTTAATACTCATTTTTCTTGGTTTTAATTTAAAAAAGTAAGGCTGCGACTCAAAAATATAAAAAAGTTAATAAGAGTTTTAGCAAAGAAGTATTAAAGCTGTGAATCGAAAAAATAGCTTGTAAAATAAAAGCTTTATCTCAATTTTTAGAGGTTCGCGATTTGCTTAAAATATTACATTTTTTGTAATAGACGTACTGAAAAGGGATTCGAGTGATGAATTTAAAAATAATTTTATTATTTAAAAATTATTTTTTAAAGGTGTTTAAAATCATATCACATATTTATAAATAAAAAAATTATGATCAGAATTTCTTAATTATCAAGGATGATATGTTTTTATTATATAATTGAAGTTTTTTTTTTTAAACTTGTCATTTTAACCCCTTTGCTACTCAACCCGGCCATAATTGTTACTTGTGTTTATTTTGGATGTGTTCTTGTCTGTTTTTGTTTAACATTTAATTAAAATATTCTTTTTTTTATTCTGAAAGTATTTTTAAATTTACAATCTCTAAAATTGATTTTTTGGTAAAAAAAAACAATATTCAAAACTTTTAGGTATTTTTTTTATTAAAATTTTATATAATTATTAATTTTTGCTTTGATTTTGATTTAAAATCGTATTGTTTAAACAAACAATTTTTTGTTCAAAATTATTCTAAGCTGAATTTGTTATTTAAAAATTAAAAATATTTTATCACCGACAATTGTTTTCGAATAGAAATCAATAATTTATTTTTATATTTAGAATTTTCACTGGATTTATCCACAATGCAAATAGCCCAGCTTAACCTCTCTTGATAATCTTTTCAATTATACTCGTATTTCAAATTTCAATAAACTTTGCATAATTTTGATCGATTTTTTATTAAACTTTTTCCATTTTTTTTTTTAAATATTGTAATTGATAATTTAATAAGTTTAATTTTAAATTTTATTAGTAAAGTATTTATTTTTAAAGCCTTCTTCAGCTACTTATTTTCCAGTAACAATTATAATTTATTAATATTAATTAATTATTAATTTATTAATATAAATATTACTTCACAATATGAAAATAGCGTTTGATGAAATAAAATTAATGAAATTTTAATTTTGTTACAGAAGGACCAGCGCAATAGCGACGAATATCAGTTGATGAACTACACGTAACGAGTGAGTACTTAGCAATTTTATATTTATTAGCTAAGCGACATTCGAGTCAATTATCGGTAGCGTAGGTGCGCAATTCAAAAATCGAGACCGGATGTTGTTGTGGTCGATGTAGTTCCGCACCTAAATTTAATTTCATTACTGTTAATTACTTCTATCCGTCTCAGTCGCTCTCTCGCTGCTTGCCGCAACCATCCCAAACGACCCAGCAGCGAATGCTAGATTCACTAACAACGACATTTATCAATCGCGCTCGTGTAATTATCGCTGTACGCAATAAGTTCAGCCATCCCGAATACCTTCACATACACAAACACAAACACACACACACATTCAGACGCACAAGTTAATAAATTACAGCGGCGCTCAATATACTGGATGATCGGTAATAATGCAAATTTCTGCGTTGAACAAACAAATTGTGCTGCTCGCAGTAAGTAAGAAATGTGGGTGTCGAAAAGCATAAAACGGAAAAACACGTGTTTCCCTAATGGAAATGAATATTAATGAAGAGTGTGTGTGCACGCAGCTACAATCAAAGCGTAATTATTACAAATTATTATTACACCATTCTTGGACGGACGCCGACGAGCGATAAGACGCACGAAATCTGATTACGCGCCCAGTTCCAACTCTACTATGTGTCTTTCTTATTCTGCTTGCTTTATGCTGGATGCAGATTACGATTCGGAATATGGACAGGGAAAAAAGTATACACTCATTGCGCTTGTTCTACAAGTCCGGCGATAAATGACTTAGTCACGTTATACGTGAATTTCCTTGTATATATTTATCGCTTTGTTCCTAATGATGAATATTATTTGTGAAATGTAATTTTCGTTTTCATTAATGTCGCATTAGTGCTCAGTAGTTGTTGCTGATTTTTTTTTGTGGCGCGCCAGTTGAATCATTTAAAACTGCAATTAGATTTGACGGTTAATTATTATTTTTTATGGGCAATTTGTTTCGTTTTTTTAAACATTTTTAGAAAGAAAAAAATACGTTCATTAATCGCAAATTCGCAAATTATTAATAAATAATAATTTTCTATTAGCTCAGTTGAGTTAAGTTTAATCAGGATTCTTTTTTTATATTCTTTTTATAGTTTTTTATATCTTATAATTCAATTTATAAAAAAAAAATATTAAATTGAATGTAGTAAAACATTTTGTGTAAGATTTTTTATGTAAATTCTTTTAATTTTTTACGGGGATTATTATGGATTTAAATATAAAACAAAATTTTTTTTTGCAAAGTTGAGGTAAATATTTTTTAGTTTATTTTTTAAATGTGCTAGACTGCTTGAGAAATTAATAATTTTCTATTTTGTACGCTAGAGAAATGAATAATTTTATTTTTTATGCGCTAGAAAAATAAATAATAAGTTATTTAACATAAAGGTGATGAAAAAATACAGGGTGTTTTTATTTTAAATTAAAAATAAAATTGGTATAGTTTGAGATGGCTTTTTAATTCAACCTAAACATTTAATTTGACTTCTGTAAAACTGAAGAATTAAAAAATAATCGATCATTTCCATAATTTTGTTAACTCTGGATAATTTCTGTAAACAATAACAATTGCAATTCCATTTTTTAATTAAAGAAAACAAGATAAATTTAACCTCATTTATTCAATTTTAAATTAAATCTGTAGAACGCAATAATAGAAAATATCTAACATTAATCTATTTCCAAGAAAGCCGTAAAAAGTAATGAGTACAGTAAAAGATCAATATTAGGCATGCGTATAATGTATAGGTAAAATACAATAATTAAGATGCGGAGCGCATTTTAATTGGCATTTGCGATTGTTTGGTTCTCATTTAAGTGAGTGCTGACAGCTTAATGACCGCATAGGAGGATTGATTCGATCCTTGCATGATTTTTACCCTTTATTATTGCGCAATAGGCGACCAGCCAGAGAAAGGATATCTCTCTCTCTTAGTGGGAGTGAAAAGAGGCCACGGAGCAGCGATAATTAGTGGCACCCGCAGGATACACCCAGATGACAGATGCCAAAGTGTCCACACATTCTCTACCATGCACACATAATATCCTCTACTCTACTATAGAGACCTAGGCTGCACAGTGCACATAGTCATAATTAAATAACACACAGTGATTCGTTTGCGGATAGTTAATAAATAGCACATAATACTACGCGGAGAGAGAACAGAACGAAAGAAGTGAAGGCAGCAGGCACGTTAAGTGGGTTAGAAAAATATGAGATGTTGGCCCGAGGCGAACGTGCTAATCACTCGAACGCCTTCTTTTTCACCTATCATTATTATTAATAATCTCGTTTTCTCTTCGCAAGTCATTAGCGCTCGCAGTGTGCGCCTTGGCTTGCGGTACGAGCTGAATTCGGTCGATGGATGCGAAATATCATTCGGTTCATTAAAAAATACCACTGTTGCGCACCTTTTTTTCTTCATCTTCGTCTTCTTCTTCTTCTTCTTCTTATTTTCTGATGCGTGCCCATGTTAATGAATGCCAATTAACGTGCCGCACACTCGATATAATCATATTCGCGTTAATTAAATTATCTTTAAATTATATGTCAATTAGTTTATGGTGCTCGTAAAGTTCGTATATTATTTAGTTGGGAGCGTGTTTATAGTTTTCGCTATTATTTATTTACCTCTGTGTTGGTTTTGTTTTGAAATATTTTAATTATCAGCTGCTGCGGTTTTTATTAACTTTTTTTATTATTATTTACTGAAATGATAATTAACTATTTAGCTAATATTTAACATAATATTTTAAGTTTTTAATTTATTGTTTTTTTTTTTCATCTTAAAAAATTTTTTTTGTGTGTTTTGAATTTTGTTATACGCGCCTGTAATTAATTTTTTTTCGTAATATTTTAATGAAGGTAATGCAATAGGAGAAATATAATGAGAAATAAAAAACATTTTTTTTATTAAATTAAAAGAAGTAACTACCTGCGACATAAGAAATGATGACTACAAGGATAAATTTCATCCCCTAAAAATATTTCAGCCCCCCTTGTTTGCCTTGACTTGTATCCTTAAATTGTTTTACATATTTGCATTTATGATCTATTGCCCCAATTTGCACTAGCAGTAAACCTTTTTAAACTTACATTTTCTTACGTATTTAAATTAAATATAAACAGCAACAAAACTGATATTTTTTTTTCTAATTGAATCAAAAATGATTCAGAAATGAACCAAAAATAGGTGTCTAGAGCAGAAAAAAAAGCTCACGGGATAATTTAGAAGAGACGCACATTCTGCGAAGTAGAAAATAATCGTAAACGTCAATACGTTTATAAATAACATTTCAATGTGACACGGAAAGAGTGTGGAAACGCACAGGTTCCAGCAACACTTTAACGCTTAGCGACCATCTTCGTCCTGCTTGCACTTTAGTCATTTACCCTCGAAGAGCAGCTAACGCTACGCTACATATACGTGCAGATAACACTCCTTGACTAATTGTCCTGGCGATCGTCCGGTGAAGAAGCAAGCAAGAAAGCAAGGCCCGAGAGTCGCTCAGCTCAGGCAGGTCGTTTTGGGTCGAAAAAGCTTTACGGCCTCCTGGGGTTTCGGTTCCGCGAAGTCTGTCGTAAACAGTTTAGAGTGGCTCGCACACATTCGCTTCAGATTATTTCTTGTCCACTCTCCACTGATATCTATAGGTGCTATATGTACAGTCACTGGTCACATCGATGGCTTGTATGGTACCTTTAATATCTACCTAGGTTACAAGAGTCAACATGAGCGAAAATGTGGAAACGAATATTCATTTCCAATTGCCGGACGAAATTACTAATTTACACCAAAGTAAGAAGTAAGTGTTGCACACAAGTTGTTCGTGCAGTAATTGCGCGGTTATTTATTACGAGGTGTTAATGAGCGGAAAAATGATTTATTCCGATGTCTTCATAATCTTCATCCTCTTTATAAGGATTCCTTCTTAATAATGACGATAATTTAGTTGCGCCGAGCGTGAAAATGCTTTTTAGTTTCGTTTCGTTTTGTTCGTCGTTTATTTTTCGCCTCCTCGGCCAAGACCAAGAGAGTAGCTATGCAGTCGCTTCATATGCTGCCCGTGCGTGTGTGTTTGTGTGTATATTAATTTGGTTTCGATGAAAAATGTTGCACGATTTTTCTACATCACTTGCGGACGGACGTCTTCATATAACGACGTTATCTTTGGGCATCTCTTTAAAATTCCACAGCTTTTTACCCTCTAGCTGTACCCAATCAGTCTCTATAGCGGTAGTTTGTTTTCTCTCTTACAAAGCTGTTAAATTTTCTGTTTTTATTTGTGAAATGTTTCATTTCTTGATTTAGACGTCGAATTTATTGGTTTTCCATTGTTTGATTTTCTAAGTAATAGTTTTCCGTATTCCTATTTTGACTTTCATTTTACAACGTTAGCTCTTTTTAATTCTTTGCATTAAAAAATTTAATTTATTTATTAATAATATTTAAATTAAAGAAAAACAATGGAATGTAAAAGCAGAAAAAGCCTGTGTAAAAGTAAATATAAAACAAACTAGATTTTTGAGAGGGTTCCCCCTTTTTATGACATTAATAACAAATTGTAAAGCAGCGAAATGAAAGCTTTCTAAATTTTTCGGTGGGAATTTTCGGTAATATATGAGAATTTTGGGACAAAAAGTGCGACTATCCATTTCCTCACACATCGTATAACGCGCACCCCCAATTTCCGGTCAACAGTATGCTTGTATGCGTTTGTGCATGTGTGTTTGTGTGTGTGTGTGCGTGAGCAAGAATTAAATGGCCATTATCGCGCAGGAAATTATCCAAATTTGGCTCGAAACGTAATAGTCACGCATCGATGGACAGCGCCAAATCCAAATCCTTGCTGACAGAAGGAGCAAAAAATAAATGCGAGGGTGGATGGAACCACAATGGCTAAGCCGCCTTACTTTCCGATACTTTTCCCAGAAACCTAAGTACACCCGAAACAAAAAATAACAATGCGCAAAAGAAGGTATATGGGATGGAAACCTTTTGGGCCGTATAATTGGCCAACATTTTTTTCTTCTTCTATAATGTTTGTTTTAATTTGCCGCTAGCTAAACGTACGAGTACATCTTATCCTTTGCTATTGGCATTTTTTTTCTTCTACCTCTGCAATTTTCGGCATTCCTTAACTTAACAAGCCGAAGAGGATTGTGCGCATGCAGATCGTAATCGAATAACACTAGAGATTAACCAGAAGTCACGTTCTGGCCAGATTAAGAATCGAGGTACTTAAATTACTACTTAAGGGATGAATAGTTGATATTGCTGTTTATGCAACGGCCTTCTGAAACATGCAATTCCTCTTTGATGGATATGTTTATTAATTATTTTTACCATTGTAGTTGGATCGGTTTATTGGTACTGAATTACTGATGTATTTACAATTTTGTATTTCAATTTTTCAATAACACTTTAAAATATAAAAGGCAACAATTTTTTATAATTTATTTCATTGTTGGAGGTGTAAAAAATGTTATTTTTAGATTTGGTAAAATTATACGTTGCATTTAAATTTATTTTCTGTTGCATAATAATAACAGTTTCATTATTTATTTAAAGAATTATAAATAATTTTCTGATTCGAAAATTAGTACTTTTAATATAAAGGGTATTTTTTTAAGCCTATTTTATTGGAATTTGTTACTGAGCGAAAAATAGATTTATTGATTTGATAATTCTTTTTATTTTTTATGATTGATTAAAAATTAAAACTATCGTCTTAATAATTTTTGTTTGGCTTTTCATATTTAAAAATTTTATTCAACCCTTGAAAAAACTTCCCTTCATAAATTGATTATCTCTATTGAACAAAAAATCTCATTTAAAGAAAGAAAAACTTCATTAAATTAATTAACCAGAAAAAACTTTGAAAATATTTTATCTTTATAAACTAAACAGAAAAAACATCCTTTCTCTAAATTAATCAAACAATAAGCCATAACTTTTTCATTACTTTTTCAGCAGCATTGCATCGCAACTATCCCCATTGAAAAAAAATTGTTTGAAGATGCGAGAAAGCAAATCAAAAGTATCCAACAAGTAACAGAAAATAAAAATAGAATCCCAGCAGATAAACGATGTTTTGACTGTTGCTTCACATCAGAGTACCTACATATTATTTATTTATATAAACGCGTATATATCTAGTCCTTTCATGCAGATAGACGTGCACTGTGCATGTATGTATAGGAGGCGTTTCCGGTCCACCGGAAGTTCCGCTTCGCTACCGGTCGTCAAAATACACCTACACACAAACTGCGCGAACGAATGAACAGTGTACGTACATACGTATAGCGACGTGTGTGCCGAGCTGAAACTTTTGTGTCGCCTGCCTCTATTTAATTACAATGTTATATGTACAGGGTATTTAAAAGGCAAATAATTTGCGCAGAGAGCGCTCACAAAGGGGTAGGAACGCATTCGGACTGGGGGTAATTACTGTCAGCCCGAAGGCATCTCCACTACACTCCACTATGGTATACGTTCTGCTGGTCATCAAATGCAAATGCTAATTCGCGTGAATGCTCACGTGGCTCATCTCCACTAAACATTCGCCACATATACACACATAATATATACATGCATGATGCATATATGTAAGTTTAAAATGAGTGTGTGTGAGTATATGATGCGAATGTATAGGAACTGGAAATAGACAGTGGCGGTTTGGCAGTGGCGGCCGTTGTTGGCGGTGGTGGCGAGGCCGAGGACCATCATCAGAGAGTATCGGTTGTTTGTTGTTGTGTAACATCATCATCATCAAGCGAACCCTTTCGGGGTGCTTTACTGATGGTTAGTTAGTTGGGTTAGCTCCCATTTCACACACACGTGCACTTAATCACTGTGTAGCTTGAGGTTATCAACAACAACAAGAAGTACAATGGCAATCGGTACTATGCTCGTCGGTCATTGCTAATCGGATTAATAACTTTACATCATGTGTAATAATTAACCGCTAACTAATAATAATAATTGAAAACTTTTCTCCCCTATGTAGTATATTCAATATAGGTACATACATACGAGGGGCTATAGGTATTTCTAAATGTGTGTGTGTTCGCATTAAAATTTCAATAAACTCTGAAATAATTGTTATTGTTTCCTATTAGTTCGCAGTTACAATATTTTTGAATTAACTAATTAATTAATTCGATTTATGCTATGGTTTCATGTGTATAAAAGTAAGTACTTTGGTTTTAAATTGGAAAAAAGTGATTTTTCCTTTTTGTTTTCTATTTTTGGATAATAAAATAACAATATATGTCCTTTGAAATAATGGCATTATTATCGGTATTCCCTATAAACTGAAGTTGAGTTCCAGAGTTGTCTGAAAAATAATTTAAATTTTAGTTCCTTATTTTATGACTGACTTATTCAGAAGTTGAAAATATGTTAGGAAACGCTATTAATCAAGCACCCTGTATTTTATTAATTAAGGATGTATTAAAAAATATATTTTTTCGTTAAAATTGAAGTCTGTCTTAATGATTATCAAACAAAATTGTACTATTCTTAAAAAAGAATTTTCTTTAAAAGTATTTTTTTCTGCATGGAACTTTAAAAGATTTTTTAATTTATATTTTTTTTTTCATGAGTAAATTTTACAGAAGCCTCTAACTTTTATTATATTATTATTAAATACGAAAGTATTTTCCTCCAATGAAAGTTTGATGTTTTTAATCAATCATTTGCATACATTTTTACCTGATCTTATTTGATCATATAGGTCAGGGGTGGCCAAATTGCGGCTCTTGGAAAGATTATTTGTGGCTCTCGATAAATTTTGAGCCGAGTTTATATGATTTATGTAAAAAAAAAATTAATGTCTTTTTTGCATACCTTTTTAATATGTTTTTAAATACGGCTTAAGAAAAATTTCAAATTTTGAAAATGGCTAAGACCTAGAAGCTAGAAGATTGGCCATCCCTGATATTGGTACTGATGGCGCACTCTGTATCTAACAATATTATTTTGTTATTTGTTTCAATTTTCGTTCAATTTTTATATTGATTTTGTATGATTTTTTTATACTTCTTTCCTTTTTTGATTAAGTGTTTAAAAAATAAAACAAAAGAATAATTTCAACTTGTCCTTTTAAAAAAATTATATCAAACCTCGAGTCCCTTTCAGAAATATTTCGCTCGGTGTATAATAAACGGTCTTCCCTACACTACACACATTGTAATTACGATTATTTATACGCGCAACTTATAGTCCATATAACTATATTGGTTTCTGGTAACTGAGGGTTTCATATGCTGCTGTAGAACGGGGCAAAAAACTGTCGACGATCGATTGCTCATTGTGTCAAGTCATGATTTGATTGACTTGTCTTTCGATGCTCTTCGATAATCACGCGCGTTCGTTTATTTTTTGTCAACCGTGGCATTCGGCTCGAAAAATCATACAGCCTGTAATATTCTTTTCCACTGCTTGGTCGCTTTTTTGGTAATGATGCAAATTAGAAAATTAAATCAATTAAGGTGAAGCTTTTTCCATACAAGCAAATAGCCACAACTTTGCTTCGCTCTACTCGCGGTTATGTGTTTGTATGCGTGTTCATGTATATGTTCGTTTGTGTATGTTTGTGTATGAGTGAGTGTGTGTGTGTGTGTGTGTGTGTGTGTGTGTGTGTGTGTGGAGAAATAGTTTAGTTTGTTGCACCTTGTTAATAATGGTGACTTTGCATATTATTCCCGGTGTACGAGTTGTGAAGCGGTTCTTATTGGAATCCATCCGTGTCTAGATATATTATAACACATTTTTTCTCGCCTTCGTTTTTTTTTTTTCGGTTTTGTTCTAAATGTTAATTGCGACTAGACTTTTTTTTACTAAAGCTGATTTGTTTTCTAGTTAACCTCAGCCAAAATTTCTTTAAGACATTTTTTTTTCATTCGAGGGTTGTAAAGTGAACATTAACTTTTTGTATATTTTGGAGTAATTAAAAAAAATGTTTAAATTTCAATTTTGAATTTGAATTAATAAAAAAAGTTAGGGGAAATAAACCTCCCAAAGTACCATTACTTCGTTTTTAATTAAATTTACAATAAACTTAACTGGCAAATGGTACGCGTGAACAATTAGAATTAAATAAACGATTGTAAAAAATAAAAATTTCATTGGTAGAGGTCGTTGAAATGAAGAACTAAACGAACTGAACCACCTGAACAAAATGAAATATAGTGGGTAACCGAGGCAAAGCGCGCGAGCTGCGGCGGATATCTATATGTTATTAAAAAGAAGCATCTGGCAAAGCAGCTCAAAATACGTTTTTCTCCTTTTTCGGTTTCACTTGGTGCGAGTCGATAGTCCGTCGATTTTAATTGACGTTCAAACAGCCGAGTCACTGACAGAAGGATGAAACTCTTCACACCTCTTCTTCTTTCTGTGCGTATATATCAAAGATCTACATGCAGTGCCTACCTATAATATGCAGACGAGGTATGTGTGCGATCATCATCATCATCATCATCATCATCATCATCAACGTGACGCCCGTCCGTCAAATACTAAATATAATTTATACATAGATGCAGTTGTACACATTCGACTACGACTAGGTGCACAGGGTAATCCGAAAAGATCGATTGCATAATATAATTCACACATAGCGCGCAATGGAAAGCATCGCAGCTAAATGCGTGTACATGTATATGTATAGGTATACAGATATATAAAGGGTTGGTTGGTGAGGAGAGTTGAAGCACAATGAAGAGTGAAGAGAACAATGAATGGCAAAAAGTGAGTGAGTGAGTGAGGACCATCAACAGGTTTCCTCGTAGCCCGTCCGCGCATATAGCCTGGTGCGACACGTTCGACGAATTTGCATAATATAAATCTTAATTGCGCGCCAATTAGCGCCGCGAGCCTAATTATACCTATCGAAAAGAGGCGCTAATCGGCGAGAAAAGCGTCCGTCCGAATAGAAGAAGCAACAAGACGGGCCGAGACTATATCATTGGACTCTCCTCCATTGTTCTCGGCTGCGTAAGATAAAAGAAGGTTGGCTGTAGGAGCGGGATTGGTTGCGGGCTCTCGGTATCGATTGTGTAGCGTTGGCCGGGCATCCGGTTGGCGCCCAATGAGCTAAAACAAGAGCGCTACAACAGCAGCAGCGTCGTCAACGTCGCGACGCACACACGTGCGCCCTTCGAATTCCGCCGACCCGACCGACGCGTTCACCTTTACCCGCTCTCTTCTTCTGCCCCAAGCCACAATGCTGCCAGCCACTGCTAAAGCGACCGCTTGCTGCTAAGGGTTCCTGGCTGCTGCCCTTGCTGCTTGCTGCTCCTGTCCCTTCTGCAATGCAATTTTCAACCCCTTCGGTTATTGACTTCTGGAGACATCTGTGGGGTTTTTGGCATATTTTCACTTCCTTGCATTTCGTTTGATTTTTAGTTTAAAAGGGATTTTGGAATTTGCGAGCCAATAATAAAAAAAATTCTTGAAAGTTTTAAGTTATTAAAAAGTTATACGGTTTTCTAATAATAAATTTTCTTTCTTATTCATTAATAACTATTTAAGGAAACATTTTTTATTGTTTTCTTGGTACTTATTGTACCAATAGAATTGCTTTAAAAAAGTTGAGCTGGTTAATTTTTTAATCGTAGGTAGTTGATATTGATTAATTTTGTTTTCTTCTTCATTTTTCTTTTTTATAGAAAATTGGGAAAACTTAAAACCGAATCTTTATTCCTTAGTTTGCGTTTATATGATCGCTGTTTTTATTATTGTTAATTTTATATTTAAAAAAACATAAATTTAGATATTATTTTAAAATGTATTTAACATCAAATTCTTACTTTGCTCTTTGTGCTTGATTATTTAAAAGTTATTTAAGAAACTTTTGTTAAGAATTATTTTGTCATCTTAGAATGTAGATAAAAGGCAAACAGTTCAAAATAAACTTTTAAATTACTTTTAGAACTATGAAATAAATTTTTAAAGCTGAAAAAGTTATTTAAAGACCACTTAATAAGAAAATATGGGCACAACATAAATTTTCTTAACTGTTTTACTCATTTTTTTAAATTGTCCAAAATTTATAACTTCTTTAAACAAATATAGATAAAAAAATAATTAAATTTATAAGTGAAATTCATTAAATTTACCATCAATATAATTAACTTACCCCAAAATCTTAGTAAAACTTGTAAAATAAAAAACAACTACGATAGAAGGGTTTAACATGCGCACTTGTCATGTTTCAAAAAAAAAAAAGAGAGAAAACAATTCTCTGCACAAAGTGATCTCAATTATTTTCATAAAGAGCGCAGGAATATTTTCATGTAAATGACACGTGTGACCGGTGTAATGAATTACACCTAGGAAGAGGACCATAGAGGTAGTACCATCGGGCCATATACCATTGGCAATGATGCTGCCGCTGTTGTCCGTGGTGGTGATGGTGGTGTTGGTTTGATAAGTAAATGTGTGTGCCAGTGTGCGAATGTGGTGCACGTATTGTGTGCGAGATGAGAACACGGGGGGCGGCCGAAAAGGGAGAACGTCGGTTTCATTTCCTAGCCATGTACTACGACCACTTTATACATATGCGTTCGTACAGACAGCCGCTATAGCTGTAGCAGTGTAGTGGTGTAGTATAGTAGAATTCGTTGTGAAATGACATCCTCTTTTTAGCCAGCCTGATCCGCGGTTCCAATTAAACCCACTGGCTACCGAACAATGCCCCAAACCTACCCCTAGTGAATTATTAGCGGGGCCCTCTATAATTCTCTATATATGTATATACATATATAGGTATATGGTCCGTTCGTTCGTTCTCTCCCTCTTTATACGTTCGTCTGTTTCGCTCGTTTTCGTTCTTTTTAGAACTACGGTGCTGTGTGTCACGCCGCAAGGGGGTGGCGAAGGGTGGCTGCTAAAGTAATCTCACCGCAGACTTCAGTAGCCGCCGTTGAGCACCGTGCACTGATTGACAACATCCCACTTGAGGTTTTGCACATTACTTTAGCACCCCCTTTTTCCCTATTGGCGTACTGTAGTATAGATGTTTCGATGCATTGCTTATTTTTCTCCAGGTCGAATACAGATAGTGCTTAATAATCAATTAACTTTAAAATTTACTTTTACTACATGCTACTTTTGGTGTCGATAAGTTTTTGAATTGTGTTTTGAAGAAAAAGCCAAAAAAACTTGCATCCTTCAATAAATCAACAATTTTTGTAATAATAATAATAATAAATAATTGTTGTGTGAAATATTATGGATTTAATGCTAATTAAATGTCTAGCTTTTATTGATGAGCAACAGTTTTCGTAATTAATTTATTGTTTTGTTATTTTGTAACATAATAATTAAAATTCATCATTAATGCTTTTTTAAATCCATAAACCGATGCTATTTTTAAACGAACTATAATTTTACTTATTATTTTTACTTTCTTTAATACTTGAAATAATGGAAATTACTCTTTGCCAAAGAAAACTACACAAAATAATTTTCTTACATTTAGCTCGCGATTCAAGGTATGAGTTACATGCCCTTTAACAATTTTAGCAAACTTTACGTAACTTAATTTGTACAACATAATATTACTTAATCTTAATTATATTACATAAACCCCCTAATAAACGCAAACTCTTACGCAACATGAGGGTGAAACTATACTTAAAGCGCATGTGTCCCTCAGAAATTGCTTTCCTCGGTTATCAAGTAATAAAAAATATAATTAAAAAAAAAACTATACAAAAAATTTACGCAACTTTAAATATTTATTATTTATTTTCAATATATTTATGTGACGCACTGCGAATATTCCAAAGTGCAGGAAAGCTAACCCTTTATTTTAAGGGAATTTGTAGTTGGTTGGCGTTGCCACGGTAACGTCGTACCGGCGCCGTCCCCAAGCCAGCCACGAAAGTTTGATTCGGCGTGGCCGATTCATTGGAGCCGATCGAAAAAAATTCCCAAATAATTATCGATTAGTAACGCCGCACAGCGATTCCCATCGTGTTACAGTGGTGTGTGCACGCTTGTTCTTCTTCACCATATCGGCAGCAACAACTTCTTCTGCTGCTGCTGCTGCTGCTTGAACTTCTTTTGAACGCATCGCGTACGCGCCGTGGAAAAAAGCGGAATCAGTGGCGGTCGATCTCTTGCGCGCCGGGGAAAAATAAATAAGGCAAATAAAATTGTTAATAATAAATTCGTGTGGTGCTGGCCCACCCATGGTCTGTCTCCTGCCACGGACTGGCATCACGACAAATCGCCCGACGGCGTAAACCGTGTAAAACAGTGGCAGACTCGTTACGGCACTAGAAAAAAAGCCGGATACATGTAACACCAGTAAGTGAGTCTCTCTGTGGTAAAACACGTGTACTTCTTCGTCTTCTCTACATTTCTGTGCCTGTGCCTCTGTATGTATGCATTTCAGTGTGCGTGTGTGTGTGTGTGTGTTGGAGCGCGCGAGAAGACTGTGACAAATATTTAAGAGAACGGCTCTCATAAATTAAAGGCAGATAGTGTAGTTAGATAAGGAATGGATGCTACCTGTTTTGACTGCTGGTATCGTTTTACCTCTTCGCTCGATTCATATTCTCGTTCGTTCATTTGCATATACGCGGTGTGCGCCGTTGGAATGCACACGGACCGACCAATTAATTTATGATGTCCGCTCGTTAATATTAATCCCGACTCGTTCATTCCTTATTTGTCAGGGAGAGGAAAAAGTCCGCGCGACTAATGCGATTTTCGGTTCTATCTTGCTTGCTTGTTGCCGAAGAATATACTTTTTTTTACATTGTATTTTATATGGTTTATCAATATATCATTTGATGTATAATTTGTTCCATTTTATATATTTAATTTTAAATTTGTATAATGATATGTGTGAAAATGCAAACGAAAAGTTTCGATTTTTGCTTTTTGGTGAAACGCAAATTATGCAAGTTCTTTCCTTTTACTTTTTCAATGAATGCAAGTGTTTATTACGGGCGTAAGTTAGTATTAAGTATCAATAAGTCATAAGTAACCCTTTTTGTGTTCGGGACAATGATGCTGAATAATATCACATTGTGGCCATTTAAAAGGGAAAGTTTCCTTTATTGATGGAATCGGCCTTTTTGTGGTTGTATGTATTTTGCGCTCATTTGTTGTGAAAATAAATGTTTTTTATTTTGTTTCAGAATATTTTTTGGTTTCTGGAATTATACAAGGTAAGTTATTCAAAAGTTATTATTAAATGTTCCTTTTTTGTTGTAATTTTCTAGTTGGAAATACAATACTAGATACAATTTAAATTAGTTGAAGCTGTATAGTTGACCACCAATCAACTGGAGTGATTAAAGAAAGAAAATTTTGATTTTCCAACAACAATTAAATTAAGGGGAAAGGTTTTTTTAACATTTTCTGGTAAAGATTGACGTTTGCCAACTTAACTTAACTTAATATATTATAATTATCTGCTATTGTTAGCAATTATTTCAAAATATTCAATTCGATATTGAATTCCACATAAAAAAAGTTCATTAAGACCGTTTGATTTTATCTTATAAAATAAAGAAGTTATGATCAATTTGAAACTGCCAAGAATCAAAGTTTTATCTACATGTAGAATAAAGAAAAAAAAAAATCAAAGGGCGATAGGAAAACTGAGACGCTTTCTTTGTTTTCGGCATATTTGACTTGGAAAGAGTGTTTGTTATTTCGTCTTTTCTATCTTTTGTAGTTTTCGAGAACCTCCAAGTCTTAAACTTTTAAGAAAGAAGTCTGAATAGAGAATTGTTTACTCCACTCTGTACAGGAGGGTGTTCTAATCTTAATTAATTTACTTAAACTCTTAACAATCAGCTCTTAGCGAGATATATTCATAAATTTGATATATTTATATTCAATAAGTTTATAAATAAATTGATTAAAAAGAAAAAGAAGAAAAACTTATTTAAAAACTTTCAAATAAAACATTAGCTACTTATTAAAAAAAGTTTGGTTCGAATTAATTAATGGACAATAAACAAGAAAGAATATTTTATTAAAAAAAGAATAACAATACGTTTTTCCAATTTGCATAAATCCAATAAAAAATAAACAGAGGGAAGATGCAGCATCCAGTAAACTGGTGGTTGGGAAAATTGGTAATAAAATTAGGGCTCGGAATAAATTATACCAACATAGATATATTGTACAGCAGAAGCGCACTGATAAAGGACAGAGCGAAGGCAATGAATAAAAAACAAGTGTAGCTAGTAGCGTAGGAGCCGAGGCGAACTAATCGCCAGATTTGGAATCGTTTAATTTGGAAACCCGATGCACCCCAAGGGGGATGGATACTCAATATAATGACACCGATAACTGTTTCATCCCCACTCGACAATTCTTCTTCTTCTTTTTTACCGAGTCCTTATTTCATCCCCCCTGTTTTGTTTCTAATCCGACCTAAATACATACATATAGATTAGTTCGTACATAATGAATGCATGTCTACGTATATAAAGGTAGACCGCCAAATTACATAGCAAAGAAGCTCTACAAGTATATAGCGTTTAATGAAAGTGTGTGCAGGGACCAGCGAATGAAATCATTATTTCTTTCCTTTGATCATTATAATAGTCGTGTATGTTTTCCTCTTTCGTTTTTTTTTTGCTTTTGCATAGAGCTCTCTTGTCTCTTTTGTCGCGGCGTTTGTTTCGATACGGATCTCGTGGACGGAAAGGACGCAAAGGAGATGGAACGAGCGCATCAGAAGAGTATGGGTTTTTATTATTTGGGGAATTAGGGGAAGCCACTCGAAGAAGTCCTCTAGTGCTAAGCACACACAATCAACAAAATGTAACAAACTGCTGCTGTTTGCAAGCGCACACATGTCTGACGCAATTATCAACTTGCCTTTGTTTAAATATGGGGTGTACTTCGTCTATACTTACCTTTAATTGATTCCTTTGCGCGTAAGCCGACAGCTTTGTCGTACTTTTTTTTATTCGAGATAATTTCATTTGTCTATCATTGTGTTCTTCAGAAGTTAAGCTTAGCAGAAATTTAATTAATTGCTTTTGTCGTTTAAAATATGGTTTTTAAGTTTTATTTTATAGCATATTATTACATGTCTGTTCTCTGTTGGCTAAATAACGTTTCTATTTTTTTATGTCTCAAGTATTTTAAAGTGGTTTTTTTAGTCGAATTCTATTTTCCAGAAAATAAAAATATATCATTTGATTTTTCCCGTGTTTTTAACGTATTCATTTTTTAATGCTAACAGCCCTTAAAATTATTCTTATTGGCTTAGTTTACTAGAAAAAAAAAATAATTCCTTTTTGTAAGATTCAAGTTTTCTAAAATAAGGGAAGGCGGAAATTATTTTTAAAGGAAACCATCACTTATAAAACCCAGATTTTTAAAATTTGTTAAATTCGTTAAAATTTGTAATAAAAAAGATCAGAACCGGCAGAAAAATGATCAAACTTTAGATTTTATTGGTTTCTTGATTTAAAATTTTGATATTAAAAACTTGAAAGTGATAAAAAGGATCGTATTTTTAAGTCTGATTTTTATCGGAAATGTGAAAAACTTCGTTTAAGAAGCATTTTCATTTAAAAAAAACTCTTAATTTTACTCGCTTTGTGTGCAATTAATTCAAAATGATCAGTTCGGAAATAAAATTCACTTAAAGAAATGTCTTATAGTTTTGCGCAAATATTGAAAAATAAAGATCTTTTTTTTATAACAGCAACAATCAAACAATTTTACTTTAATAAACATATTTTTTGTTCCCAAGAAAGTGTTTAATTTTTTAATTCCTACACTTTTTTTGTTATTTTTTATTATTAGATAAAGAGAAATAACCAGTTTTCATTTTTTTAAAAGCTTATAAAAAGCATCAAAATATTTTTTTAAATGTGAAATTTAATCTTTCTACATAAATCCAGCCAATAAATTAACCTAATATTAATTTGTTAAGTTTGTTTCCTAATTGGCAAATGGTTATTAGTTAAGGTAATACTTTTCAATTTACGTAGCATAGACGAATGAGTTATTAATTAATATTATTTTTTATTGACTGAAGATACGATTAATGTACTCTACAAAAAAAAACTTGAACAAAGAATATCAATTTATGTGCAAATATTAATTAGTTTGAACAGCAATTAAAACTTGTTTTCGTTACTTGTCGAACATGTGTCGTTTAATTTAACAAGAATCCTCCAGTTCCTCCACAGTCCACACACACGATATCCGTATGTCAAAAGTACTTAACTCACACATGCTCCAAATCTAACCGATCTCTTATTACCTGTATTATTTTTATTAATTAATACTTACTACACCTTCGCATAGAAACAGTTGCAAACACTTTTAAACATATTAAAAAACTTGAATTTTGATTAAATTATTAAAAACATTATTTTTTTTAACTTAATTCTATTAATATAATAAAACATCTAATAGCTGAGAGCCCCGAGACTGTAGACAAAGCAGCGAAATAGCTGCAGGGTAACTAAAAACCAACAACTGACACCCGACATTTAAATTAATGATAATAATTGCACACGACACTTGAAGTCTAACCGCAAAGTCCTACTTAACCAACCGTCAAATTTCCAGTAACCGACCGAACGGGCGAAAAGTAAACGCAATTAATTACAATTACCGATAATTTACTTATACTTACTATCCATGCCTTAAATACATGCTAATTAAATAATTACCGCCACATTGTCTACCGCAAAAGCACTAATTTCGCTATGTCTATAATATATTCCCTTATACAGGGCGTGATGATTGATTATTTTTTCACTTTTTGTTCTTTCTTGTACTTGTTTTTTTTTTTTGTTCTTTTCAGATGCATACTACATTTTTAAAGAGGTGTGTGAAATCCGTTAGGCGTAATTATTTTTTAAAGGTTTCGAATTCGATATTATGTGGGTTAGGTTCATTAATTATGCCGCATTCGAAACCGTCAAATTTAATTTTAGATAATCGCTTATTATATAGGTATAAGCACGTTCTTACCAGTTCTTCTTACCTTTCGAACTTGCTTTTGGCATATACGTCTAATGTTAATTTGATTTTTTTTTCTACCGACTCGGAGCATATTAAAAGGATTATTCATCATTTGTTGTAAATTTTAATTAAGATATGCTCGCCTTGTATATTAGTGGCATTCAAAGTTTTTTGTTATTGTTGTTTTAATGGTCGCCCGCTCAAGATTATAATGTTTGTCAAAGTTTCGCTATAGTTTTCTGCTGCGTTTCAGTTGGTGTCTCTTAAGTTTCAAAGTTCTTTATTTATGCAGTAAAATTTTATTGCTTTTTAGTTTTCTTTTTTTCGGTGCTAAATAATTTTGTTTTGAAAACTTTGTTATTGTGGTTTTGTAGGGCATTTATTGATAACAATTTAGTAAACTTTTTAAATTTTATTTCTTTGATTTTTAAAGTGAATTTGCATAAAGTTTGGTCGTTGATTGTATAAGTAAAAAGCACATGATAAATTAATTATTTCTTTAAATTTAACATTTATTAAGTATTCCTGTTTAAAAATGTTCAAATAATTTATTTTGCTAGCTATTATTTTATTGAAAATGTAATGTTGTTGATATTTCTTATAATTCTTTTAATATAATTCCTTTCAAAAAGTTTTAAGAGAGCTCATAAAAGTTGAATTTATGTCAGTAGTAACTTTTGTTGAAACAATAAAATGAAATTTATACAATTTAAATAAAAACTTTAGAATGTTCTTATTGACGGGTTACTTTTGTAATCAATATTATTTTAATATATTATAAGATTTCTAGTTTTAATAGTTTTAATTTCAAAGTATTGCAAAAAGTAATCAAATTTTCATTTTTTTAAAGCAAAATTAACCACTTTTTATCAATCAATTTTAAAGTTTTGCTAAATGGTTTATAAGTTCAATTTAATTTATTCTCGTAAGTACATGGTTTAACCTTTAACTATGTTTAATTTATTTTATCATCAATATAAAAAGCAATAAAAGTCATATTATTTCCAGATTTTGTAAAATCTTTCATTGTATAGTTTAATTTTTAATGACGGAATAACAAAGTTTGGTTTTTCATTTTGTATTACTAAAATAAAATAAAAAAACAGCAATTATTAGACTTCATTCAAGAGGAAATAAATCCCAATTTGTTTTCGGCACATACCAAGAACATAAAAAAAAATATTTTGACAAATTTAACGATTCAAAAATAGTTCACACATTAAGGTATTCCAAAACATAATTAAAAATCCTACACACAGGATGATTCAATAGAAACCTCTTGGAAATCATTTCACTTAGTTTTTGGTCCTAAAAAACACTTAAAAACTAACCAAAATATTAAATTTTCAAGAGATCAGTTTCCGAGACTTGTAAATTTTAAACAAAGCATTATAAGCATAACAATAAAGACATTAAAGTTGACCCTGTATGAGGTTATAGATGGACTGATAGATAGATATATATCAAGCGTGCTTCGTCATATTAAACGAAGTAAAGAAAACAAATCGTGATGTTAACGAAGAGAGGTGTTATAGGACGAACAGAACGAAAGAAGAAAAAAAAAATTACAAAAATCTTTGTCGGTTTCTTCTTGTGTTCTTTTCTTCACACTCTACACCACGTATATCTGTAGATATTTATTTCCATTTCTCGGCTCTATCCGTCATTAGAGCGTGATTCAGCGGATTCACCAACTTTGTCCGTCTTTGTTCTACATATCTCGCCATAAACGTTCCCGTAAATCCCATGCCCACTAATAATATAACTAACAAATTAGCTTTTCGCCGCTTTAATTGCCATTAATCGGCCCTGTGTAAGCTTAGAGCCCGTCGTCTTAATGTGTCGTGTGAAAAATTCCACAGCTCCAAATTTAGACGTTACGTTTCGCACCGATAACTCCAAGATGACTTCTTTACTTCTTCTCCTAACATTTCTTATTGGAATATATTGGTTTTTTTATGCATTCGAAATCTGTTCGTGGCAATCGTGCATATCTTTAGACCGTTTTTGTCGGATGCTGTAGTTGGTGGAATCATTTCTTGTTTGAAGATTTGTTTTTTGCATTTAAATTTTAATTTTTTTTTTGCGGTTTAATGAAATTATGATTTTTGATTTATTAGTCTGTATTACCAAACTTGATTGAAATTTTTGGAAATTAAGTAAGGAAGCTTAAAATCCTTACAATTTTTCGTCAGTTAAATAAATTATATTTGCAATAAATAATTATTCAATAAATCCGGTTTAACTTTGGAATTATAAATTAAAAACATAACATTAATTAATTTTTTTTTATTGTTTATTATAATTTTTTTGGACATTAATTAACTTACATTGATTTATTATCCCAATCAACCATTTTTTTGTTTTATTATATAAAAGTTCTTACAAATTTTACTATTTTTAAATATTCAATTTAATCTTTTTAAAAAATAAAATAAAAATAACGAAACATAAATTTACAAATGTTAAGTATCTGAAATAACGCAAGAAAACGAATGGTATTTCATTGTTTCGCTGCAAAGATCAGGTGAAAAATGCACTGGGATGTTTGTTTTTCTTCTTGAAAGTCAAATGGATGGAAATGGGCTTAGGGCAAATGAAAAATCTAGTCTCGTAACGGCAAAGTTGTGTTACGTACGTACGTACGTATAGCGGAGATGTATAGAGTCGCTGACCACATTTGTCACAACAGCAGGGTGTCTGCTACTTGTTACATGTTCTTCATTCTTTTCGTGTCCTGTTTTATTTGCCTCTAATGGAAAGTATAAATTTGATACTGACATTGAGATATCTGAGTCTGGCCTAACCCTAGAAACTAATAGTTTCTGACCTATTTTCTTTTTTCTTCTCCTCATACTGAATTCCTTCTGTGCAATGTCCCTTTATTCTTTTTATTAATTACTTGTAGTTTTATCTTTTAATAGGAGGAATTTCATATAAAAAATATATATACTTTTTAATTTATATGGTAAGAATGTTTTCAGAATGTTTCAAAGTTTCCAAAGGGATTATTTTGAAAATAAAAACCGATGATTACAATTTTGTGACATTGTACAATTTTATAAAAGATTTTTAAACAAAAGAATTAACAAATAGTAATCTTTTAAAACAGTGCGATTTTGTGATAATTTTTTTTAAGTAGTTCATTTCATCCCTTACTTATTTTGTGATAGACACGCCGAAAGTTCTGTGAAGCCTCAGCTAAGGCTGAGGTAACATATTCCAATTTTGTTGTAATATATTTTCATTTAGGTATTTAAAGTAACAAACTTTTGAAAATGATGGATTAAACATTGACTAATAAGTACTAATAAAGTTCTTAGTCAATGGTTTAAACTTAAACTCTACCATTTATAATATTAAGACTAATTTTGGTAAATTAATTCCTTTTGTAAACTTATAGTACATTGGGTGGGGTGTAATTTAAAATTTGTTTCTTAACAGTTTACTTTTTCTGTAAAGATAGGCTTATTTGAACTAATCAGCCTACAAGTATTTCATAAAAGGTAAAAAATTATAATAAAAGAAGCATAAACAATTAAATTTTCAATTCATCCCTTATTTTTTGTATCGTGTATGATTGATATAATTACTTAAAGTAAAATATTCTTGTTTTGTTGCAACATTCTTGCATTTTAAGTGTGAGTCACTATTCTTAACGGATGATAAAAAAATATTGAATAAATTTGCAAAAGAGTCCTTCTTCAAAAATTGACCGTATAGACATTAGTGTAATGTAATATAATGATAAGTAAAATTTTCATAAATTAATTTTCTTACTAATCGTATACCATAATTGAAAATATTTAATTTATTTATTTGTTTCTTTACTGTTATTTTACCTGTAGCAATTAGCTTGGTTAAATTAATCAGCCAATATACGCATCCTTAAATATGCAAATTTATTATGCATTGATCAATAATTAAAATTAATAATGCATGAATATATTATTATTGTGCTTTCATAATTGAAGCGTTAGATAATATTTGTATAAATAAACGTGGTGCACAATTAAAATTGGCGGGGATTTCCTCGCAGCAAACCCAATTACGAACTGAAAGTATAATAATTGCGAGCGATTGCAATAATAGCAATTTAGCAGTCGAAATATACGCATCAACAATGCCTGCATAAAAGAGCGCAACTCTTCCGAACCCTATCCTTAAAAAGAGTTTCTTCTTGTTCTTGAAGAGACATAAAAATACACATACGTACGTATACAGACGCAAATACTTTATTATCGTTATTTAGGGAGGTTTACATTTTTTCCAACACTCGTCTTACATTTAGAAAGGAGAGAAATATATGTAAGCCATATGCTCTTTTTTATTTAATATTACACCACATTGGGCAGCGAACAAAGGGCACCACCTTTATTATTATGATTTACATTTTCACGAAAGAGGAATATAATATTTAGCGTAAACGCACTTATTGCAGGCTGGGCTACAAAAGAGATGAGCGAAGGGCATTTTTTCCACATTGACAATACGTGACGCGTGTAATGATACAGTTTCGAGGGTTTTTCGTGCACTCTGGATGAGCTCTCTCTGCGGTATATATTTTGTACAGTTTTTCGCCGAATGTATAATACGTATTTGCTATATGAATAAATGTTATACATGCTCGCTACGAGTAAAATTAATGGCACTTTCTTAGCAATAATCTGTATTATCTGTATGTTTTGCAGGACGGTCGTGATCGACGAAATTGCCTGCTGCTATTTGGCTACCACTTCACAAAGTCGTGCAAAACATTTATCTCTTTGGGAAGAATTTTTTCCCCATAACCGGTGGGTGTTTTTCGGCAATTTTTAGCAGGCCAGTTATTGACCCCTTTGCGTGATTTCATGTAAATTTACTGTTTTTGCCTGCAATAATTGACACAAGTTCAAAGAACTATGCGTTTGGGAAATTTATTTAAATTGCCAAAGTAAATCAATCATCATTTCCTAGAAAGATGAGAAAAAATGTTTAAAATTAAAAAAAATTCGAAATGAAATGGAATTTATTAAAATAAATAAATTTAATTAATTTGGACAGAAAAAAAAAAAAAAGAAAAAAATGTAATAAATGAATGCGTTTTCTGATTTATGAAACTGAAAATAGATGCAATATAATGTTAATTGCTTAAGGAGGAAAGAAATAAGAAAAAGTATAATAAATAACGTGGAAAGAGATGTTTTATTTAACAGCGAAATAAAAGCAATAGCTTCTAATTAAAATATAACTTGAGGAGTTAAACTTTGTGATGCAAAGTAAAGCGTAATTTATTAAAATAATAAATCTCAAGTTCGCCTTTCTATATACATGCACAGTTAATTATAAACAATAGTGATTATTCGTTACCTATTATAGCCGGCGGCCACTAAAATATTGTTGATTGTTATTTAATTAGCGTTGTGCGGTATTTAATCAAAGTGATTTTTATCAATGAAATATTACAAAATTATTTTATTTTATAAGAATTATGTTATCAATTTTTTCCTCTTTTTTCGTAATTTAAATTATTTAATTACTACTCTTAATAGAACGGACCAATTTTGAATACTTTTTTAACTATTGTTTTTTTTTTTCATATAGTTTTGTTTTCCTATGCTGAATTCGAATCGACTGTCTGTATGTTTCTCTATCACCAACAGTTTACTTATACTCCCTCTGTCCAATTATTGCGTACATTTCTATTTTTATTTTCTCATTTATTTTTTTTTAAACTTATTAAAGTTTATACATAATTTTAAAGTTTATTGCAAATTTCAAATATTTTGCCATATTAATTAACAAATAAAAAACGAATTTTGTTCCAACTTCGTTAATAACACCGCGGCTCCGTTTTTTCCTTACTTTATTCTGACATAAGAATAGTAAAATATCATTTGATTTGGTGTGATGTTAATTTTTTCATTTTTGCTCTGTTTTAATTAATTATAACAAACTTACAAGTTGATTCTAACTACTCCTTAAATATTAGATATATAGCATTATTTTTTAAGATGAAGTGATTAAAACTCTTTAAATTTATTTGTCTTCAGTAACCAAAGGTTTTTAAAGATATGTAGAATTTCTATACCATATTTTGGAACGAAGGGAGTAATTTGAATGTATATTTACTTGTTGTGTTCAAATCGTTCAATTTTGGTGATTATATGAAAAGCCTTTTTGTAAATTATTGTGCTTTTTACAGTTTAAAAATTATTTTTGTTAAGATTTTGTGAGTTTATCGAATGAATACTATTTTTCCAATTACTCTCGTTCAATGTTTAAGCCATTGGTTTATTAATGATTGATAGGCTTTTTTGGACAAAAATTAGACTACGAATTCAACCAAATTATTAATTTTATCATAACATATGCTAAAACAACGCGAAAAAATTGTATACATAATAATAATACTTCTTGCAACTGTAAAAAAAGTGTGTACAATAAAAATAAAATAAAATTCGTGATTTCAGCACACAAAAGTAAATATATGAAAAAAAAAAATACCAAAATGATTAAAAACGTTAAATTTTGAGAATATTTGTAAACCGTTCCATTTTGAAATTTTGAAAGAATTTAACAAATATTCCATTTAACAATAAATAACTATAATTCATTCATTAAATTAATTATGTAGTTACTTAATTGAAGCACTTAATTAAAGTATACTATTTAAGTGTTCCGTATAAACTTTGTTGGAAAAGTAACAATGGCACTTTGGAATGGTAAAAAAATAAGAAATTACAGAGACGCATTTCTTAACGAATTATAATGACACACAACCCCGTGTGAACTGTTAAAGCAGCATGCAATTTAAGGTAGATAGCATGTAAATGGTAATTGCAGGGTTCGCGCCGAGAACATGGGACACGGAGAGTAAAAGGTAGCAATTTTCGGGCAAATGCACGGCATTATTCTAGAAATTAGAAAATTTAGAGCACACTTTTCGTCGTCAACGCTGCTAGAGTCGCTACTCGCTGTCGTCGTTGCTCCCAGTGTACAACATGCATAAATTTCAAGACACTGATTTACATATTCCGGTGTCCGGGTGGCGTAAATAAATACACATATAGATATATATAAATAAATTTATGAATATGTAAATTCGACGCGCGATCTTATCCGGGATGAAATCTCGCCACCCACCACCCGTCTCACTCTTCTCACTCACTCCTCCGTTCAATCTGTATGGCACGTCCTCGGAGCGCGCTCCTCCGTTTCGGACCAAACGAAATAGAAAAATCCCATTTTCTCACCGCATACATTTACAATAAAATATAAATATCTGTGTAAATTGCTCTCCATTTGTTCATCTAAGTGTGTTTTATAAATATTTATTAACAGTAATAGTGTTTGAACAATTTCACACCCTGTTTTACGTCTTGCGATGCGCGCCCAGTTTAAAAGAACAGAAGAGCTGTGCTGCAAGTAAAGGTCACCGGAGGATAATTGCACACACAGAGCAACGCGAGAGGTAATTAAAGTGGGGGTGTGCCTATCTATCTAAATTATTAATTATTCAAGGATGAGCGTTCCGTGCTGCCCACGCACTTTGACCTCAAGTACGAATTTATGTCTAGGTGCTGCCTGTCGTCGTTCGATAAGTGAAAATTATCCACCCTCTCAACTTCTCTGTTTCGATTTGCACGGCGCGTTGTTTATTGTCCAACGTTGGTGGTCCAGAGGCGATGGCCAAATTTCGCTGCAATCAATGTCAATGGCTCGTTGTGCAATTACGTGCTGATTAATTTCCGCTTGCCCATAAAAATATAAATTATCACTTCTGCAGATTTATCGCTGTGTGCATTCAGATATACCCCAAGCAAAACACTTTTTTTTTATTTTATCTTTCTCTCACTCTTTCTCTTCTTATAAATTAAGTTGATCGTAAATTCTTCCTCTATTTAAATTTAATTTATTGCATAATTTATTTCAAACTTATTTTTTCTATTGTTTTTTTTATATATATATTAAATTGTTATATTAATCAAAATTTTTAATTGTTCTGTTATACCTTATGTTAACAAATTTTATTTTGTTACAGAAAATAACTGATGGTTTCTTCAGCAAAATTTGAAGGTGCGTTTAATTTTCTTTTTTAACTTATAGCTATGACTTTCAAATTTTTAACTCTTTGTTTTGAATTTTTAATTAAAGCTTTTTCTTTAAATAAAACGTTTAAATATTAACTTTGTTTTCCATTAAATGATTATCATCTTAGTTTTTCAATTATTCAATTAAACTATACATTTTTACAAATCGTTATCTTTTTTTAAATGATTTTAACCACAACATTTATTAAAAACCAATACACCTACTCAACCTTTTTCAATCTAAAAAAATGTTAAATGTTAAAAGTAGTAATTTAATTTACGCGAGCAAAAAACAATAAAAACTGTAATAAATAACAAATTTTTAATGGCGATAACTTTAATAAATATCGGTGTATAACGCAAACAAGGAAGAAGATGAAGAAGAAGAAGAAGGCACCTCGAAAAGAGATAATTTACGGTTGGTTCGATGGAAGTCGCGTCGTTTATTTCATTTTATTTGCCGTCATATGTGCATGATGATGATTATGATGATCGCCATCAAGAGAGGTGTGCAAAGAAGAAGAAGATGATGAAGAAGAAGAAAAAGATGCGATACGATATATTTTATCATCGGGTCCCGGTTGTAAAACATAAGTAGCTATTAGTTGCGTTGTGTCGCTTGCTGTTAAATTATTATTGTTCGTTTCTCCCCGTCGCAGACTCTGCGCTTCTTCTTCTTCTTCTTCTTCTCTTCTTCTGGGTCTTCTTCGTCGTCGTCGGCCTTCTCTGGCTGTTTGTGCTCGTTCATCGCTCGTATGTACGCCACGCCGTGCAATGCATATATTTTTTAATAAGACGACATTTGTGGCTCCGGTGATTTACTCTTGCGCGAGATTTTCGCTCGCAAAATGTGACTGACGATCATTTATTTCATCGGGGTCGTCTTGTTTGTACCAGCGTTAACTAAATAGCCCATAAAACCGCACGCACACGTAGATATTAAATTAATCATCGTCCCCACATAAGCTATACATGAGCTTTACGGTCCACACTCATGTCCGCTGCCCCCAAAACAAATAACAAACAAAAAAAAACTTTTTGCCTTTTTGTTTCAATTTTAAATTTTTAGTTTTTAGATGTTTTTTTTTTGTTAGTTATTAATGAGTTTTGTCTTGATAAATTATGAACGCGTTTTCAGTAATCAGTTAATTTTCTTTTTCTTCTTTTATTTTATTTTTATTTATTTTTTATTAAGTTTACAGGAATACATTAATTATATCAAACATTTAATACTTTTAAAACAGTCTGTTAATTAAATATAAAACTTCAATGAAACTATATTTTATTTACATTGTTGTTACAATATTTCAATTAAAATTGTTATCTGGAACATTCAAATAGGACATTTTAAATAATTAAAAATTTTGCTTAATAATTTACAAAAAATTAAGATAGAAAAAAAACAATGTCATTAATTTAGAAGCAGTAAAAATGGCTGAAGTTTGAAAAGAAAAAGTCGTTTAAAATTCTTGAAATTTGCGGTAATAGTAATGAATTGGAAACAAGAAGCAAATTGAAGAAGAAGAAGAAGAAGAATGAGAAGAAGCATCTCTTAAATAGTTGTCGGTGTGCGGATGACGGCACGCAAGTTGACCCCAGAGGCTACAAGCCTAATGATAGGGTGCGATTCCCTTTATTGAATATTATTTTCAATTAAAATCTAATTTATATCGACCGCCGACACCTTAGCGCCCCTTTTTAGCAACTAATAAAAATGCCCTAATTGCTCAGAGACAAAATCTCTTTGCGGTCTTCACCGCTAAAAGCAGCAAATTGGATCGCTTGCGTGCTGTACAATAATCATAGCGAATAATAAAGTGTACCGATACTATGAAATTTTCGTACCTTTCGTGTGCCTTTTTTCGGCTTTGTTATGCCGCCACCGCAAATTGCCACCGCCTCAATCCAAATCGCTTCCTTTTGTCTTTAAATTTTTTGTTTTTCGGCTACTTGTGCGTGTAATTTTTGCCTAATAATAATTTCTATTTATTACTATTACAGCAGCTTTTAATGGTTTCCGTTTGTTTGAGTTGCTTGGCATTGGTAGAGGGCCAATTTGCAATTTACAATTTGAAATATTCTTCATAGATTTATAATATTTGTTAAATATAATAGATTAGATTTTGGTTGATTTAATTGCTCTCTAAGAGTTGCCAGAGGAGAGCATTAAAGACGGCGGCGTCTTTAATCGAGTCGTTCTCCGTTCCAAATAGAAGTAATTAAGTATTATTAATAACGGCGCTTAATAATAATTATATGCGGCCGTCGGTGGCGGCGGATACTTGGCGGTGATCTGTCCCCCTCGCGAATCTTTCACACCTCATTTGCATTCGTGAATTGACGTTATGGCAATAATAATGAGACGGCAATCTTTAAAGTGCGCCGGTTTTGTCTTAATGGCTTATAAAGCGATTATTCATCGCCAGAATTATTATACATATATTATTCCCTCTTGCGTCATGAATATCTCTCTTGCTCTTTGCTCAAGCATGTATTCGTGTAGTATATAATATAATATAATAATAGATATATGAATGGTAAAATGGTGAAAGCAAAGGGGGAAAAGATGCAAAAGTAGCTGAAGGAGTGCAAGAACCAGTGTTAAGGCATTGCAAAAGAATCTCGAGCGCTCGAGAATTAAATTATGTTTTTTAACGATGCGACGACGATCGGTTAGGGCGCGACACTATTTTTAATTAGAAAGACTGCGGGGCGCTTCGACACCTGCAGGGTGTTTGAAGCCTGCCGTTTCCTTGGCCGCCGCCGAACGCTGTCTCCTCTCCATTCCTCCTCGCTCCATATGCCAGCCAGCAGCGCGGATTCTTCGTCTTCTTCTTGTTTACGCATTCCTAGCGCTTCCATTTCGTCCTCTCCATTAATTTATTATCCTGCCACCTTATAAACCACTATCAATCAGAAATCGTGATCGGTTACCATTAAACTTTCGCTTGGGAGGGAAGAAGACCCTCAACGGAAATTGTTATTAATTGCTTTCATCGACATCGTTATTCATATAACACCCCGCACCCCAATATTTCAAACCCAACTTCTTCAAATGTATTATACACAGTACACACACTGTACTTCTCTACTTAGCGTTTGTAGGCTTAATTGCAAACCTTTTCATTAACATTTTTCTTCTGTTTTTCAGAGTTCCACTTCTACCGAAGCGGCATTAACATTTCCAACGGCCAAAAGAAGTTGCTGCTTCTTCTATTGCTTCTACTGTGATTATTAATTAACTATTTTTAGTGGCGATAATTGTATGAAATGTTAGTTTAAAATTAACTATGTTATTGTTACGTTATTCTTTTTTTTAATTAATTTTTGAAAATTGTTGTATTAGGCAAAACAGTATTAATTCAATACGATTATATTGAGATATGTTAGAAAATGTAAAAGGACAATTGTTATTGTTTTCTAATCTCTATTAGAATTGTTTATTGTATATTTGTAATAATTTTTACATTTCCGAACTTTTTTAATTTATTTTAGTTTTTAATTTTTATAATTATTATCGAAACTTGTAATATTATCAATATTTATTGTTAAAATATTAAAAGATTGTTTTGTCGGTAGTAGTTTTTAGTATTAAATAATGAAAAGTGCTAAAAGTAGGTGTTTTATATATTATTTAGTTATTTATTATCATTAAAGATATTTTTCGTCAATATTTTATGTTCCAATTAAAAGAAGCTCTTAAAACAATTATTACATTTGCTTTTCAATTTTCCAGGTGTCATTAAATAAAATCAGCTCTTTTCAGAGCTAATAATTACCAGAAAAAATATTTATATCGAAAGAAACATTTTATCTAATGTTGAATCAGTTTTTAATAAAGAGAAAACCAATATGAAATTGAATTTAATTTACGTTTGTGGATCTTATCGTAGACAACCCGATTTACATCGTTAACCACCCCGCAATTAATTCAGTTTGTGGACATTAACGTAGGCAATCTTATTGGCATCGTTTACTCCTGATATTACTCTTCGCGTTTATGTGCTCCTAATACAAATCCCCGATTTCGTAAAGTTCCGAATTTTTTGGAGTTTTTATTTCCGGAGCGCGCGAAAATTAAATTTCGGTTGGAAAATAGCGCGGGAATTCAAATTTCAATTTATCTCCTTGAATTTGTTTACTCCTGATTCAAATCCGGGTGTCGAAAAATCGGACAATTTTTTCAAAAAAATTAATCGATTTTAAAGGAAAAATGGAAAATTCAACTGTGAATTTTCCGACTTTTC
>JASKGO010000685.1:0-65129 GCA_030556065.1 Holobus sp. GC000080
GCCGCGAGGGGGTGGAGGGTCTTCATCTTCTTCTTCGTCTTCTTCTTCTTCTTCTTCTTTTCCTTCATCTGCAGCTTCTATAGGTTCTTCTGAAGAAGAGCCGAACTGTTTTCGCGCAGATTAGGGCCCCTTGGACCGACTCGGATCGCGCACACTTTATGTTACTCGCCATAATAATAATCATGCAGATAGCCAAACAACATCAGCATCATCATCAGTCGCTCACCCTAATGCCCCACATTTTAATACCAACTTTTTGATGCAAGCGTTTAAGAAATATTAGCTTTAAAATATAATTTGTTTAAATAATTTTAAGTTGGATCAACTTCTTAAAATTTAATTTTGAGATATTTAGAAAACTCTTTGTAAATTATCGGGATAATTATCGAATGTTTAATTAAAGATCTTTAAATCAAAAAGAAAACTATTCATGAATGAAATTTTGAAATTAATTCATATTTCATTGCGTAGTAAGATGCGCCTCTGTGGATCCACCTGTTTACCAAAGTTATGAATGAAATTAAGATCCGTAGAACACCGATCGTAAACGAAGTTTCTGTCAGAATCGTCAAAAGCCAAACGTAAACAAAGCAGCTGATTCTGCTTCGTTTTGTAAACGTTTAAATATTTCCAATATTTTCATTAATTATCCATTTTGTATTATTATAAAGTTGTTCATTTGAAAACAGAAGCATGTCTGAACGTAAAGTACTAAACGTAAGTGACCTAGATAATTACAATTTGCAAATAATTAAGAAAAACTAATTTAACCTTACTTTTAGAAATACTATCCTCCGGATTTCGATCCATCGAAGATTCCTCGCATGAAATTGCCCAAAAATAGGCAATATACAGTGCGATTGATGGCCCCATTTAATATGAGATGTGCAACATGTGGTGAATACATTTACAAAGGCAAAAAATTTAATGCTCGGAAAGAGGATGTTGAAAACCAAGATTATTTAGGAATAAGGATATATCGTTTTTACATTAAAGTACAGTTCAAGTAAAATATACAAATTACATTTTAATATGTATGATTTTAGTGTACCAGATGTCTGCAGGAAATATCCTTTAAAACTGACCCCAGAAACACTGATTATGAAATTGAAGCTGGGGCTACGCGAAATTTTATGGCTTTAAAATTAGCTGAAGAGTTAGCACAAAGAGAAGAGGAAGAATTAAAGGAGGAAGAAGCAAGCAATCCCATGAAATTGCTCGAAAATCGCACCAAACAGTCCAAAAACGAAATTGAACTTTTGGAGTCTTTGGAAGAGTTAAAAGATTTAAATAAACGGCAACAGGCTGTTGATTATGACTCGATGCTTTTAGCATACGATACTAAAATGACGCAAAGGGAAAGGGAAGAGAAAATGCAGCAAATGGATGAAGAATACATAAAGTAATTAACAAAATTCCCTGAAATGTTCATAAGAAATTAACTTTTATTTAATTCTATTTCAGGACTGTGAAATTTCATTTCGCACAGAAACGCAAAGTTGTCCTTGAGGAGGAAATCGTGGAAGAAGAATCGCCTTCGAAAATAGGAAAGCCATCTACAGTTACCGGCGCAGAAATTGATAAACCAGAAAGCAGTACTTCAAATAGCAGCAATTCCAAAAGTGAAAGTTGGAATAAAAGTGTTGGTGGCTTTGTAAAGAAAGGAAAAATGAATGGTTTAGTTAAATTGAATAAGAAATCAAACGAAAAAGGAGCAGATATTGAAAAAACCCTCAGTTCAAAACAAGAAACTGACAAAGTTGATGTTCAGAAATCAAAGGAAGAAAGTAATCAAACTTTAACAAGTAAAGCAACAGAAGAAATTGGCAAACCAAGTGGTTTATCATTATTGGGCGCCTATTCTGACAGTGAAGAAGATTAATTTTTGGAAAATTAATTATGATCTAAAAATAAATTAACGAATTGTAAATGATTATCGATATGTTTTGCTTTTTTTGTTGTTTCTAGTTTGAGCTGGCAACAATTATCTGTCATTAGGTAATAAATCATTATTAGTATCCGAAAAATAAACGCTAAACATCAAACGATTATAATTATTTGTAAATTAAAAACATTTTATATTTAAAAATTGTTTTTTTTTGTTATTGTTGTTAAAAAGTAAACAATAAATCCATAAACTAATGACAACTATAAACTATTTTGTATTTTTGCATTGAGCATTGACAATATAATGTAATTAATCTGATTGGCTTTGGTTGGATTTTGTTATTTTTTATTTTATTTATCAATTGTCAACAATTATTTACAAGTTTTTTTTTATTTGACAGGTAATCTGCAAAACGGCAATCAGCTCTTCCTTATTAACTGTGAAAACCATGTAAATTTTGTCGGTTTTCCGTAAATTTCCAATGTGCATTTTTTGTGTGTGAAATTTTGCATTTGTTCTTAAAAAGTATGTCAGAATCACCGCGTGGAAGCCACCATAGTATTGAACAAAATGCCGGTTTGTATATTTTTTCTTTTACCATTAAAACAACTAGTAGTAATCAACGAAAGAAGTGTTTAGTGTTAATTTTTGAAACAATATTAATTTTCAGGATCATCATCGACTACAACTGGTATTCCTAGGTCACAAAGCACAATCCAGAAATCTATGATACCGAAATATAGAAGCTTATCGGTAACTTTATAGTTTATATTATATTGATGATTGTTTTTTCATCTAAAAGTCGTTTAGTGTCAAAAAATATTTAATTACCAATTCACATTTAATTTCAATGAACAAAATGAGTAATTTTGAAATTTAAACTATAGCAACCATCAAGTGCAATGCTACTAGATGAAGGGAAACTAAACGAAGCAAAAGCTGAGAATTTAATTGCCGAGAAACTTTTGGAGGACAATAGCGGACTAGTGGACGAATTTAAAGATTGTTTGGATTCGGTCAAATTGGACCTGGATCTGGATTCCAATTCCACCACCGCACTAGACGATATCAAAATAAGTTCAGAGACGACAGAAGACATACTCTATATCCTGCCGTTGGAGAAGGAAGGTTCACGCGAGGAAATAAAAAAAGTGCAGTCTTCATTACCATCAACACCTACATCAACATCTAAATATGCCAGAAAAGTGGTACCGCGAAAAAACAGCAGTTCCGGAATTCCAGTTTCATTGAGCATACCGAAAAGCACACCCAAATCTATTCCAATTTCGAAATCGTCTATCACCAAGCCGCGCAATGTACCAGCGGTTTCCCCTAGCGCTAAGAAACAACCACCGCCACCAACAAATACTTCTGCTCACACAACAAACGAACCAGCATCTAAGAGGAATGTGTCACCGATGAATTCTTCTAAAAGAATCCACGAATTATTTGCGACCAAGAAGAAGCGATATGAAACGTTGCGCAAAGAGGTGGTTGATAAGCAGAAGCCAGTGCTGGAAATGTACACCAGCTTGCAGAAGCTCAAGAAGAAGTTGGAGGAGAGCGGTCAGAATGTCGTGTTGGAACCGATGCGCATCCTGGATTTCGATGGTATGCCCAAGGAGGTGAAAAGTTCAACTGGAACAACACCGTCGCGTCCAGAAACGGCTGATAATAGTTTCGAAGGTGGTGCCGGTGAACAATTGGGTAAACTAAATGTTACCCAAGAAGCGGTGACGCAGATTAAAAAAACGATTTCCGGTATTCAAACTACCACTTGCCAAATATGCAAGGAACTCATCGAAGGACGCCAGGAGTTGTTACGACAATTGCGTAGGTTGTGCGATTCGGACAAGTGCAAGGAAGAGATTGGACATGAGTTGGAGATGCGCAAGATTGAAGGTGAGAATTTGGAAAATTCGCTCAAGGTGGCCCTAAAGGAGCAGGAAAAAGAAGTTGAGGATTTGATTGCTGGTTGGTCGCAAATAGCTGAAAGTGGCGACCAAGAAAAGGTTGACGAATACAAAACAAAAATTGCTTCGCTTGAACAGAAACTAAAGGAAGTCACCAGTGAATTGAATAACGCCCAAGAAAAAGTTGTAAATGATTCTGCGCCAGAAACTGAAGAACTGCGGGCCGATAATGGAAAACTCAAGCAAAGAATTTCGGTTAGTTATTTCTATAAATGTAATATTAATTCTTCAACACCTTTTCCAGTTGATATTCTGAAAATAGTAAATGATATTCAGAAAATAGCAATTGATTTTCAGATATTACACATGATATTCAGAAAGTACCAATTGAATTTCAGAAATTACAAATAATATTCAGGAAGTAGCACTTTCATTTCATTTGTAAAATTCTGAAAATCAAGTGTTACTTTCTGAACATAATTTGTAATTTCGGAAAATGAAATGGTACTTTCTGAATATCAATTGTAATTTCTGAAAATCAATTCCTATCTATTGAATATCAACTGAAAAAGGTGAAGTTCAAACTAAAGTTACCAAATGATTCAAAATTACATGTCAAATAATTTTAATAAAACTTTGGAACAATTTCGCGAAAATAGTTTATCTAAAAAGAAAAAAAAATCTAAAGTTTACCTTTTCTTGATCCGAAAACATTTTATCAATTTGTAGACATTGGAAAAACAATTAGAAACGGAGCGCAAAAAAACACAATCAGAAGCTGAAAAGTACAAGACTGCTGAAAACGCACTAAAGAGCTACAAGTCCAAACTGAAAGATGTTGACACAACCAAGCAGCAGCATGATAGTAAAATATCACAATTGACACAAGAATTACGGTAAGTTAAGTAGTTCCATTTTATTAAAAAAAAAAGCATGAGTTGAATTTTCTGAAATCACCAAAAACCACTGTTAAAAAACAACGATTATTTTATGAGTAATAAAAATTTTCAGATCAGCTCAAACAAAAATAAAAGTGATGGAGCGTAACTATGAGAAGGAGATTGCGGAACTGAACAAATCGCGCAACTTAGACAAGACTGTAATTGAACGGCTAAATAAGGACAAATCAACATTCGAGACAAGGTGGTTTATAAGTTTATCACTACGATTTTTACACGATCTCTTTGCACCGGACTTTACCTTAGAAACCCTCTAAATTTTCTGTAACATTTTCTCCCACCCTAACACTAACAACCCCATATATTCGAAGAATTTTAAAACAATGAATCAAAGCTTTTGACCGTTTTTAAACACTGTGTACAATACATTATAGTCAAATATTGCAGCTTTCATAAAGTCTTTTAATATACGAAATATGACCAAACATTTTTTTACAAATTTATTATTTTTTCAAAGTAAAATATGAATGATATATTTTTTCTACTAACATTTATTTTCATTAAAAGAAAGTAGTAGATTTGTTTGCTCTATTAAGGGTAAACACCAACTAAAAGTGGGCAAGCCGTCAGGTGAGACTGCACCCTTTGGTTGGTGTTCACTCTAGAATTGATGTGATAATCGTCTGTATTGCAGAATACGTGTTGCCAACCAGCAAATCGAAACGTTGCGCGAAGAGAATTTGGTCAGGGAGTGCAAGCTTAGAGAGGACGCGGTCAATGCCAAGAAGGATTTGGAAATACAGGAAAACTACGTAGGACAATTAAAAACGGAGATTGAAAAGCTAAAACATGAGTTGCTAGAGGTCCAAACGTATGCCAAACAAACTTCCGAAGTTTTAAGAAAGAAAAGCGACATGAAAGGTAAAATGCAAAGCTTCAAGTAAGCAAACAAAAATGTAGAGTTTGGGTTGATAGGAGCCGTAGGACCAATAACTGAAAAAGAATGCGAACTTCAAATCGAAGTGGTAGCACAAAGGGCAGCTATAAAGTCTCTGCAAGAGAAAATTGACGCTAACACCAAGGAAAAATTGCGTTTTATTGAAACTATTGAAAGAATGGTGCGATTTTTTTTTTACGGATATGTAATATTAATTTTGACATTTAAATTTAATTTTAATTTGATAGAATGGCCAGCCGGATCAAATAAATCAAGATATAGTTAAAACGTTGGTGATGCGCGAAGAAGACATCACTCATTTGCACCAAATTCTCAAGAAACGCGAAGATGAGATTACCACTTGGAAATTGGAATCGCAAACTTTACAGGCTAAGCTGGACCATTTGACCGCTCAAATAGAGGCAATGCAAACGGAAAACGGTAGCCACGACCTAAAGAATATGCTCAGAGAGGGCAAGACCAAATTGGAGCAGGCTCTCATGAAGTCCCTGGAAAACGAACACAAACTTATCAAGTACGAACACGAGTTGACGCAAAAGTCACAAGCGGTCTCCAATATGGAGAATATGCTTAAGGTTCGGGATGGAATTGTGAGCGTGTTGAAAGCAAAGAAAGTGGAACTGGAAATGGAAAATAAAAGTCTTGCTAAATACTCTGAGGAAATTCGTAATTATGTTTTAGAAGTAAGTTTTCTCTGTGCTTTATTCAAATTCAAATTGGTTTTTGATTTTTTTTTTTAATCTGCAAAATCTTTTATCTTTATTAAACAAGAAAAAAAGTTAAATTAATTATTAAAATAATTTTGTAAACCTTTCGGCGTAGACTAAGGAAGAGCTGAAGGAGAAAAATGATATAATAAAGCAACTGCAGTCGGCGTTGGAAACAAAGACGCGCGAATGGCAAAAGTTTGAGCGTCAAGTGGAGGAGCTCGAGGACAAGCTGGCCAGTACGAATGAGAAGCGGTACAAGTTGCAAGACACGGTCAGTCTCATGGAGCGAGAACTGCAAGCGACCAAAGCTGATGTGCAGACACGGTATGATGACGATATGAAGGCGCCGGGTAGGATACCTTGCATTACAGCAATCGAAGCGTCGCCATACGACGACTTCGACGTCGATGCTAACGCGGACGCTGTCGCCGACGAGTACGTTGGTGTCGACCAATCCGAAGACGTTATGGGCGACAATATTTTGACTGCGGACCGCGTCGACAATGTGGAATCGTTGTCGCCGTGGGCCGTGGCCAGCGTCACTTTGTACAACCACTACAAATCGGCCTACGAGCGTGACTGTTACAAAGAGTCGCAGTCGCAATCGTTTAGCAGTTTGCAATCGTATTCGTGCGCGGAACGCGGGCCCATTTACACTCATCCGCCAACGCATCGATTCCCGATTGCCGTTAATGGCCACATCGGTGACCATTTCGACGTGAATCGGGGCGATCGCCGGCGAAACGATTACAGTAGCAGCAGCAATAGTAATTGCAGCACGCTGAGTTGTAAAAAGAAAGCCAGTTATCGGAAATTTACCGTGGAGTACCCCGACGGTGATCAACAACAGCACGATGATGCCGATTTGGGCTTTGTGCCGCGTCCGGTCTACGAGCCTTTTAGCGCGATGCCGCAGAATAGGGTGTACGGTGCCGGCAAGGAATACCGTCCGATCCTTTTCGGCGGCATCGATAAGTACCGCGTGAGCAACTCGGGTCGCTTGCTTTGGTGCGACCCGAGTTCGCAAATGAAACTGAACAGTTGCCTAATTGCCAACGATCTAATTGCTCAGTCGCGAACGCATTTGGTGCGTTTCCCGAACCGACGCAGTACTCCTCCCGATCATTTGCCGTCCGATATGCAGAATTACCCCAATTTTATGCAAAATTTGTAACGTTTTCATCACATAGTCATCTCATTGATTCATTTCTTTGATTTTAATTTTTATACTGGCCTATATTATCCTACTGCATGAGTCTTGGAACAAAAAAGTCTAGTTTTTTTTTTAACGAAAATTATTTAGTAGAAAATTGTTGATAAAAGTCGTGTAATAAGTGATTCTTTTTTGTTCCAGGACGAGAAATAAATTTCTCAGGTGCAAAGGACGAGGGGTCTGTGAAAATTAAAATTACCGTATCTTAATTACAAATATACAGTGCATGTCACAATTAGAATTATATGATCAATTTGTACATGGAAGTAATCATTTGTCGCTATTGTCACACGTTTTTTGGAAATTATATTTTGTAATAATAATGTGAATGTACAATTTAAATGAGAAAAAATAAAAATTATAAAAGAACTTTTTCATTGTTTTTACCAACAGTTTTTTCCTGTTAATTGAATGTTAAAAACATTTTAGATTATTAATCTCTCTAATTAAGCTTCGGTCAATTTATAATGGATTTATTTGCACCTGAACCAAATATTTTAGTAAAATTTTCAATTTAAAAGTCTGTCATCATCTGCCGGCAATTTGTAATGACTAATGAGAAATAAAATGAAGAGAATTTTTATGGCTAACGGTAAATAATAACATAAAAGCGATAAAAAGAGACAATTTTTCTTATTTTTGTATTTCAAAACTCAATATCTCAATGAAAAAAATTGTTTCCTTAATATATAATCACAAAAACCACTTAATATAACAAACAACAAAATCAGCAAATACCCTTTTTGTTATGATTTATGAGTGCAAGAAACGTGAAAACCTTAAGGCGTTTTCCACACAGGAAAATAAGAAAGCCCCTTTTTGTCCTTCTTTCATTGGTTTTTTTTTATGAGGGAGCGCACTTGTGCTGGACAAGCGGCAGAGGGAAATTGAATCCAACGAAATGCTACCGTTATTGTGACGCTTTCTTGTTATGTGTTAATGAAGCAAAACCGGCGCATGTCGCGACGTCGGTCGAGAACGCGAGACGCGAGGCGCGAGCGTCGCTCGTCCACCGACCAAACTTTGCTTTTAGTTTAGTACGTTATCAGAAGCAGCAGAAGTAGCACGGCACCCAGTGTATTTCGTGTTTGCTCCGTTCATCAAGACGAACAAAAACAGTTTACGCTTTTCAAGCTCAATAAACAGTAAGTGTATATTTTTCCAAACTTTACGCAAAGTTTCCTTCACTTAAAAAAATTGTATTTAATAATAACGTTGTGTACGTTATTATGAGTAATAGAGTTTAAAGTAAGTAGCAACGACCATTTGAACTTGTTATCAATGAGACTCGAAGTCGCAATTCATGAAAAATGTTACAAGAGATAAATAATTTTGCGCGTTTGTTTATTGTGTATTGTACATACGTACAATAATTGACCAATTATTACTTACTTTTGAAATTAAACGATACGCTTTTCAAGTTGGATATGGTTTTCTGTAACTTCTCTAAAGTTAAATCACACTAACTTAAATTCTTTATATTGTGCAAATTTAACTTTCGTACAGCAAACGAATTATTTTGATATATATTTTTTAAGTAAAAAGTAATTAAATTAAATTTTGTTTGTTATTTGAATAAGTACGAATGATTTATTTGCTAAATAAATTACTTTTGATACTGACTTTGATACTAATTAAGTTTGAAGTATTGATTTTATTAATTAAAGTCACAGTGGTAACTAAATTTAATTCAAATTTGAACCAACAGATTGATCCATATTATTATTTATATGAATTAATTTAATAATACGTAATTTCGGTAATTGCGCGTTTAATAATAAGAATAATAATAGATATAATTAAAGAAAAATAAAAATAAAACAAATCGGCGATCATAATTTGTTCTGCTTATGGATCACCCAGTATAAAAATGTATTTAATTGTTTATTTTATAAACTTTTTCGGCAAGACATCTTAATGCAATTTGTATAAATTTAATTCAATATTGTAATAATAAGTTATTACTAAAATATTTCAAAAAGTCGCTTTTGTTAGCAATTTTTAATTTTATGTAATTAAATAAAATTTCTTGTCAAATCTGAAATCAAAATACATCCATTTCATTAAAATTTAAGAAACAAATATTCCGTAATTTATTAAATCCAAGTGATTTTTGGAGTCAAAATTAATATTTTCATTTTTGAAATGCATATAGGATGGTAATTTTCATAATTCGTTTATTGATAACTTAAAAAGGTATTTTATACAGGAAAATATTCGAGTAAATGAAAATAAACTGTAAAAAATTATACTTACTTCATTTATCTTTAAAAAAAATATTAAAAATTAGAGAATTAAAAAAAAACAGAAAATTATCTAACTTATTGATAATTAATTTAATGATTTTTTTTTATTATCGGAATAAAGAATAATTGTTGCCCGAAGATATTTTTAAATAAAATCCAAATAATTTACCCCAATTAAGATACCTTTTAAATACTTAATTTTTGAGATAAAACAGCTTTAATTTTCTAAATAGAAACCATTGTGGGCCATTAAGCTTATTATAAAAGCTTAAATTTTCGTCTTTTTTGTCAATTAAAATGTAATTATTGAAAGTAATGTTTAATTTGTAACATTATTTCTTTTTTTTTCTATTTAGTAGTTTTCATGAAATTAATTATCGCTAAATCGACTTTTTTCATTTCTTCGGACTCACGATGTTTGTTTGGTGTAAACTTGAATCCTGCTAGCCCATTATTCGAATCGTTTTCTTTAAAATTATTTAAAAAAATTAAAATACGGTTTAAGAAAATGGTCAGTTTAAATTAAAAAAAATCATTTTATTTTGTAGTCTGTTTAAATTAAAATTCACACCGAAGATACTACTTAAAATAAATCATAATATATTATTACGTATTTATTTGTCATTATTACATTTGAAACAAAATTATTATTCTGTTTAGTTGAGTAATTTGAGAAAAATAGAATTCAATGATAATTAATAATTGTGACGTTGTCAATAACGAATTAATACCTGTGAATAATTATGAACTGCATTAAAGGATTTACTTTTAACAAAGCATTTTACAAAAAACAAAAAATAAACAATGACGCGCTGAATAAACATTTTTAATGGTGATTTCCCATTAGGGCAAAACCAATTTACCATTGTGAAAACGTCGCTTAAGCATTTAAGTTCACAAGATCAACATTTCCGAAGCTGCAACAAGGGAGCTTAATGATAATAAGATTGTAAATTTGTTTAAAGAAAAAGCCATCAGAGACTCCATAAGCTTGGACAAACATTGGAAGGGCACTTTTCGCTATTTTAATCAATATGAGATACGTGCGAAAAAATAAATTAGGTGCCAAAAAAATACAATTTCCAAAGTAAATATTGATTTAACAGCTTACAACGAATTACTTCTACTTCTACTTCTATACTTGAAATATGTATCCTTTTTTTTTTTCGTGGAAACGCATTGTGTTTCAACATGCATTTTGCACAATCTCATCGATCTCACCAACCGTTGACTAGTTTTATTAATCAATCGGCGAATTGCGCATATAGTGAAATTGATTCGCCATTCTTCCGTCATCGTTTCATGATTTATGATTCGGACGTTTCATCGAAATCAATCTGTGCATATTTTGTTTTAATATGCATGAAAACTCCTGCCCATACGATGAATAGTTTTCTCATTTTGCTGGTGGTTTTTTTTTTTTTCAACTTTGTACTGAAGGTTTCGTTTCTTTGAAATACGATCAAAGTAATTGTCTTTAATGCGGGCTATTAATTAAAAAAATAAAAAATAAATAAAATTACTTTGTGCATTGTAAACATGCAATTGAGATATTTAAATGTACGAGTAATGTTAAACGAAAAAGGAAATTCAATTAAAAAGTTTGTGCACTAGCTTTTGAGCTTGAAGTTCAGAAAAATGCTCTAGTCATAAACGTTTCAAAACTAAATTTACTAAATGCAAATATATAACTATTGATTCGACAAAGTTGTTGTTGGTAAAACACGGTCATTGTTAATAAATAACTGAGCAATAATAAATAACCACTATGGATATTTTACAAAGTTGTTTCGAGTATTTTGTTTTGCCGTTTATTTTACAGGGGACTTTTTGTAAAATATTTGAAATTACATATCTATATCGTTGTATAAAGCTTAATCCATTGTAGTTACTCTTAAAAGAGTATTTTAGCTTTAATTAGAGGAAAATATTTAATATTTTGTTTATTTTTGATTCATTTTTAATTAATTAAATTCAATAGATCATGCTTTTGGTATTCATCTAAATGCAATAATTTATCTAACACAAAGAACACCAAAGTCTTAATAACCGTATAACTTAACTTTAGTAATAGTGACACATATTACTCGTATTACTAAAATTATATTAATTAGTAACTTATAATTTTATATTATCCTGTATTCATATAGAGGGTGATTGATATCGTTCCCGAAAGTATCTTTAACTTTTTAGTAAGTTTTAATATTTAAATTTAATCATAACATCAAGGCTATGAACCGAATTGGTTAAAAATTTTATTAGGATTACCGCACTTCTGAATTCTCATTTATTATTTATACTTATTTTAAATATTCCTATTTATTTTTTTAAAATAGAAGTTCTATTTAAAATTTAAAATATTTTTTTCTTTAAATGTTAGTAGTCATGGTACTGGTAGTCAAAAGAACAAAGCCGTGCATTTTCAATACTTTTATTCGCAACATTTACATATAAAAATAAAGTTGTTTGAAAACTATTAAATTTACTTATCATGGCAAGCATAAACCATCTACTATAGAAGACTATTATGAAATGTATAAACGTGAATATAGCTTTTACATTATTTTTATCTGCTCTATCAACCAAAACAAAAACCATTAAACAGTTTTAACATTCCAATTAATAAACAAAACTTTTCAATATTTTTGAAATATTTGCGTTTGATTTCTTTTTATTAATATTATATAACTCTTTACAAATTAAATTCGTTTCATAGTTTATTTTTAAATGCTAACAAGGTTAATAATATTTGTTTATTGTCTTAACAGTTACAGCCAGAAGAAATCTGGAAAATCATTTAAAACACAGCACAAGATAAATATCAGGGAAAATATTGTGATAAGAAAATTGGGTACTCAGTTACTTAAATTTATATAAGTTATAAATGATTTAAGGAACCGTTCCAATTAATCAAAAGCTTGTACGCTTTATCGATAAACATTCATCAGCTGCATAAATCAATAAAAATATATTTAAAAAAATAACGGGAAAAATTAAATGCTCTGTTAATAACTAAATTACTTTTCATTAATGAATCACTTTTAATGAAATAATTGAAGTTATTTTTCATTTATTATATTAATTTAATTAAACTTATCTCTATTATTATTGTTTTTTTTTTAATAAATAAAAGAGATTAAAATGTAGAAAATAGAAAAAATGACACTGAAAGTGAATGCTTCACTTGGAACAAAAAAACCCTTGATTTAGATGGGTTAAGGTCGGGACATTGCGAAAGAAACTCAAACTGAAACAATTAATTAATTGTGTACTTGACTTATTTATCCAGCAAGTACACGACCGTGAAACGAAAGTATTTATATCTGCGCTCACACTTTAGACGGAATCCGCCAAACGATAAATTAATTGTTGATTCAGTGCTCAAAAGAATCCGCGGCTCTTTTAATACGCTAGGAGCTTTATGGCCGCAAGAGCATAAATACAAAGTATGTATTCTTCGCCCTTCGCTTTATGCTATTCCTATACAACCGCTCACAATTTTTATACAGAGTGTTTTTTTTTTAATTTTAATTTTTATTTTCAGTTAAAACGATTTTTCCTTCTAAAAGAAAATAAATTGACATCAAATAAAAATAAATATTTGTTATTTGTAAATCCGTTTTTGTTTTTATTGGGAAAAATTCTTTTGAATTGATTGTAAAATTTTTAACTAAAGAGCAAACATTTATTTATTAATTTAACATTATCTTAAAGTCGGAAAGGTGATCTTAAAAAATGAAAATATCTGAAATCATTCCTCTCGGCGCTTTTCGCTATTAAAAAAATATTTGAGCTTAGTTCTATAAGATCAAGCACCCTGTACATTTCACAAGAAATACTGAAAAGCTGAAAAGACGCAGAATACGGATGAGCGGCATTGCCAATTAAATTTTTCATGCGCACTTCCTTGTTTAATTAGAACTCGTGTTAAGTGTTCCGCGCGCCTCTATTGAATGCGGCGAGTAATTAATTAAGAACGCTAGCCGGCAATGATTTTTGATTGACGGTCAAGGTCTGCTTGTGCGCGCGTTACATTCGGCATTCGAATTAATATAATAATGAATTCATTAAGAGTTGCGTTGCTTGTGGTTTTCCAGGAGGATGTTCGGAGGCGGCGGAGGCCGCGGTGGCGGTCATGTAGATGCCTTGCTCTCTTTGCTCCTCATTATCCTTGCAAGGAGCGGCTGTGCACGCGGCCTGAGATGCGACAGAACGCCCGAGGGAACGCAGGCCACCAAAAGTATGGCCGACGACCGTTTCGTCATTGAAGTTTCCGGCAATCCGGCCACTTATGTTCCCGGAGAACAATATACCCGTAAGTTTGAAATTACAACAATTAAGCTTTTTACATCTTGTTTATTACTTATTTTCCAACAAATAGGAATGGTTTTATTGTTGTTATTTATTTATTTTTAATTAAACCTAATTACTTTTTGCGCTTTCAATTGACAAATCAACGATTGTGCAGCTTTAGCAAATTGCGCAAAATTCATCTTTATAAGGCGTCATAAACAAACCAATAAATTACCGGATCAATAAAAGCTTAATTGAATTATAACTATATGATGTAAATGCCAATTGCCTTTTTGTTAATATTCGAAAAGCAATTTAAATTTCAGTATTTGTTGGATAACTACATATCGCTCTGTTTTATCTATACGTATTTAAAAAAATTGGATATGGCTTAATTTAAATAAATCAAATTTTTGGATAAATTTCAGCATTTTTTTAGTAATTTAAATTACTGCAGTAATAGCAATTCAATGGAAAATAAAAGTTCCATTGTAATATTAGTTTACCAATTAAAATCATTCAAAATACTGCATTATTGATTAAATTTGTTCTTTGATTAAATATTCGGAAATTTTTAGTAAAAGTATTTGTGTTATTTGGGTTTAAAATAACATAAATCACATTAATAATAAAGGATGTTAACCAAAAGTGATTCGCTCTTTTCGTTTATTTACTAACCAACCTATTTTTTATTTAAAAATATACTACATATATTAGAAATTATAAAGACACAAGTTTTTAAATAACTGATTTAGAATTTAATTTAAATTTAAGTATCACTTGTGATTTAACTGGAAATGGACCTCACTTATTGTATCAAATGGCCGCCTACAGTCATTTTTTACTCTTTTTGGTGTCTCAAAAATCTATTTAGTCGAAAATATGTTCTGCGTTAATTTTTACTGTTTTTTAAATGCAAAAAGAACCAAAAATATCTTTATCATGGGCAGTAAATAGGAACAATTAATTGGAACAACGGCAAATCATCAAAGGCTTAAAAAAAATCAAAACACGATTCTAAAAAAAAAACATGAATCTACACAAGAGTTTAGATTATCAAAAAATTAGCGCTAAACTGTAATAAGCTAAATTTAAGTAATTTTGTATAGAAATTCTTATTCTAAACTGGCTTCGCTGATGTATCACTTCCATAATCAACAGAAATATACGTCCACCTTATCAACTTACTTATTTTAATTGGAGTAATTATGAATTTTAATTTTAAATTGCAATCATTCTTCTTAAAATTTAAATAATTTTTGTTAAAGTAGTTCTTTTCTAGATTGCTTACTTTTCAAGTTATTTGCCACTTTCAATTTCTTTTTTCTTGTTTTTTTTTTCATTGAACGATCTTTACGAAATAAAAAGTTAGAGACATTTCCGGTGAAACCGGAAGTGATGTAAAAATGACATCTATCCAGTCCAATTGGAAATGTTGTCTTATGTACGAGTATGTGTACCAAATATGGTAAAATTCAGATCATAAAAAAAGAAACGGCAAGGGTGGAAGTAGAATAATTACAAAGATATTTATAAACTTTTCGGATTTTAATCATTTCATCTTGAAAAACAATGCTATATATCTAATTTAAAAGTTTGAAAAAATCAGTAAAAAATGAACAAAAATTAAAAAATCAAAATCACACCCGCTAAGAGACAAATATGGAAAATATAAAAAATCAAAATGGTGCATATGTAAGAAGTGATTGAAAACCTTGAAAACCCAAGAAACTGACTTGTAACGAGCGGAATGAAATTTAATATTTCTTTCTTAGGCGTGAAGTAGTAATATAAAATTGTGAACAAAATTTTCAAATGAGTACTCGTATATGTTTCAATAAAATTTATTGAAATAATAATTTGGGACAGAGGGACTTGTATTTTTTTACAATTCGCTAGTATTTTTGTATAATGTAAATATACGTAAATGTTAAAAATAAAATCGAAGCCATTTAACAATATTTTATATTTTTAACAAGGATATTTGCAATGCACAACATTTCGCATGTAATAGTTTCATTAACAGCATGTATTTACATCGTACACAGCCAGAGAACAATAAAATTCCAATTATTTATTCGCCAATTGGAATGCAACACGTGATTGCAATTACAAAAGCTCTTTAATTGTTCGATTCACAACCGCATGTCGTAAATTTTGCGGTAAATTAATGCTTGTTTATTAATTCTACGAGCAATATACAAAGCGAAAAACGTAAATTCCGATTCCATTATTGAAAATACACATATTAATACCATAAGCTCTCGCATAGTATAATAGTTTCAACGGATAAAAAAACTAAAAACAAAAAGCATTAATGCAAAATCCAAAATAATATTCCGTGGCAACACCAAAGATATTAATTAAAATATATGGCATTAATAACATATGCGCAACCCTTGTTGGTAAAACATAAAAAAAGAAAACACGGAGCATCCAAAAGGAAATTCGTAAAAAAAAAGTTTAGACGGCATAAAAATTCTGGACTACCTACATTATGCAAGCCTTAAATTTCCATTTAAAGGGAAATAAGGGTAACGCCATTGTAATGTATGTAATGGTCTCGCACTTGTGTTCCACTATTCCATATGGATAGTGGGCGGCTGTATGTTACACTTAACTAATGGTCTAAATGCAGCAGCATCGTATGCGCTATGTGCGTGCGTGCTTGCAACTGCATTCGGCTCTTACTACAGGGTGCTTATTCAAATTAATTAATGATAATTGAAACTTTGAATAAGACTTCTTTAAACCAAGTCTCAGGTATTTTCAAAAAAACACCTATTTAAAAAAGATGAAAAAACGTAATTTTACAATAGAATTTTAAAATATATAAACAATTTAAAACCAAATTCTTTGAAATTGTTTAATATTGTGGTAAAATAGCAGGCTGATTATTGTTTGCTAAAAAGAGATCTATCAGAATGTCTAATTTGAAAAAGTTTGGGTTCAAATCTTTGCTGTTTTATTTTCTCGACCATCTATTTTTAAAATGGAAATTACAACTTGCAGAAAATACTTAAAAAATAGAAAAAAATATTTACTATCCTATAAATTATCCTAAAAGTTGCTTTTTATTTATTAATTTCATTTTAAATTAATTTATTTATATTGATAATGAGATATCTTTGATTTTTATTTATTTTATAATTTACTTATAACTCTAAATTTAAGTTAAATTTAATACACTTTTAATAAAAAAATCGAACCTTTGTATCAAAGCGAAGAACCCCTTTTTACAACTTCAAATACGAGAATTAGACACCTAACTTCCACTTCACCATTAAAAATAATTCAAATTAATCGGTGATAACTTTTTTTTCTAGATCTAAATACAAACATTAGACAAGTTTTGTTTCCGTAGTTATTTAATAAATTTTGTTAAGTTTTCAGGTAACACAAATTGAAAGATTGAAACATAATGAAATTATAAATTTCGATTTTCTATCTTTTCTTTGAATGTAAATTCTAAATAATAAATTTAATAAATCGTCAGATTCTTTAATTTTAATATTAGAACAATAGAATTGATATGTGTCTTGTAGGACACCCTGTGTAGTATCATCCTGAACGTCGAAATGGATTACAGCTTGCGTGCAAAGCCTCTCAGATTGTTAAATAACTAGATTACTTAACGGACCTAAAGAGAGTAATACACCTGCCAGTCGACATTACCTTATTTATAACTTTAATTTTGAAACTAAATTTTAATGGCAAAATTACCATTAATATATTAACGAAATTATTCGCAAATTATAATCAGAGTTGATACATTTACAAAATATACTGTATAAATTAATTTTTTATGAAGCATTTTAACGATTTTATTCAAATAATAACGAATTCTAGAAATGTTTTGCAAATACATAAAAATATAAACAAGGCTTAAACAAAATACGTTGTTTTATTTTATACCTATTAGTTTATTCAATGGAAATATATGCCGCAGATGGACGGATTAATTAAAACTATGTCAACAAAGAATATATATATATTTTACTAAATTTATTTTATTTTTGTGTGAAAAAAAAATACGATATTTGCATATAAAAATATATTTTTGCATTTTTAGTCCTTAATGAAAAGCAGAGAGGGAAAAGAATGCCAATTGTACTATTATCTTGAACTTTTTAATTAGTAATCAACGTTGGAGGAAAATATTTGATTAAAATTTATAAAGCAAAACAGGTATTTAATTAAGTAACTTTAAAATTTTACTGAGTAAGCGATATTCAAAATAAAATAGGATGAAACTAATTGCGCTTTCTATTTATTGTTTTTAATTTATGCAAAAAGCTATAGGTAAATTAAATATAATTTTCTTTGTTTAAAAAGTTTGAGTATTTATCAATTATTTAAAGTTTTTTAAGAGTTTGCGAATCAATATTTTCAGTCGAATTTCAAATTTGCTAAATCACTATTTACTTTCAGTTACTTCCGGTTATAACAGAAGACGGAATCAACTTTTTTTTTTAACACTGAAATTAGTTTTTCCATTTTGTTTACTTTTCAAAATATTCATCTCTTCCTGTAATACGTCCTTATGAAAAAGTCATATCTTTATTATTTTTGCTTTCAAAATATTGATCCCTTACGGTAGTTTTTGTATAAAAATTGGTCCTTAAGAAAAACTCATATTAATTGTTTTTGCTTTCAAAATATTCATCCCTTCCGGTAATTTTTGTATTAAAAATTAAAATGGGTCCTTACAAAAAATCATATCTTAATTATTTATTTATAATAATTTAATAATCATGTTTTTTGAGAAATTTTAATTATTATTATTATTTTGCTTAAAATAGCATTGGATGGGTGGAAAAAATTAACAAACTACAAATTTTATGAACTAAAAATCTCCCTGTGGAGTTTTTGAAAATAATTTTCTATAAAAATGTCAGGAAGGCTTGGAGTCATAAAAAGTCCCCATAATTTAAACAAAATATATTTCATATAAATATTTTACCCATAGAAGAATCAAAGAGAACTACACGGTCTCTTAATTATAGTGACCTACTAAATTTTTAATTATGGAAACTACACATCAGTTTCAGAAAAAGGTCTACATAATTATATTTTATTTGCATACTCGTTGCTCTTCCAGTTATGCCAGATTCCAGAAAGAATGAAAAAATATTAGCAACATATGAATGAAAGTTTGAGGTAACCAGGGGATGATTAGCAAGTAAAAATTGTAGAGGATAAAGATTAAACTTCAAAAACATTACAGATTTTTTCCTAAAAGCTTATAAAACTGTATCGTGCAATGATTCAGAATTCTGCTAGGTTTAGTTTTTATATTAATCAAAGCGGTTTCTCAATTAGGGGGAGCGAAATTTGCTAACCAAGTTTTTATTTATTTAGTATTTACCTAAAATAAATGCCTTAACATGAAAAAAAAACCACTTTGCATTGTAACAATGCGAAGCCCTATTACGTTTCAAATTTAGCAAACTAAATTTGCATAGTTTAAATTTTCATAAACGTTGATAAAACCCCTGTTTTATGTTTGTTTAATACACATATTGCAAGCGGAAAAAGCGAACCTGTTTTAATAAAAGCTAATTTTGCACGTTACATAAGCGATATTCACAAACAGGAAGGGGAAATATTAAAATCTTTACTGGGCCTATAGATAGCGCATGTGAAGGCAATTATTTGCATGCCGTGCTTATTAAATTACGTTGTAATTAGTTTAAGCTTTATTTGGAAATTCACTTAGGCGATTTTATTAAATTTTCCGCAGTATTTGCACAAATACGTATAATAGTTTAGAGGAAATTTCGCTAATAAAATAATCATTACAGAATAGGTACTGCCGCCGCCGCCGCCGCTGCGTTTCTTGTCGGCCTTGTTTCACACACACACACACACACAATTCATATAAGGCGAAAAGCAAAAGGAAACCCTTCGAAGGGCAAGCGCGTTCTAATTAAATTGCCTCCTCGCACTATACTGCTACTCCTGAAAGAGAGTCTTTCTTTAAACTTTATTTATGTGCGTCGCTCACTACCAAATCCTGATACCGTTCGATTTCTAAAGAAACTCATTCGTTCCGATAGCTTTCACGCCCTGTCAAGATATATTAGAGGTGAGAGCGGGATTATGACTTGTTCACTTGCTTAGTTACTTTCATTTAATGTTGGATTTATAGCTCAACCGAAATTGATTCAGTAATTAAAACTTGCGAAGCGTGGAACAATAGTAGGAAAATTTTTGGTGTAAATTAATTCTTCTTGTAAAAAATCTTTGAACCGTTTTGAAATCAATTCATTTTTTTTTTTAATTCACATTTTGAAATTTGAAAATTTATTATATTTTAAAGGCTAACAAAGTATGAAAGTTGCAATTGTTTCTCTAGGGTGCTTTTTAATAATTCTGAAATAATTACGTCATGTAGTTTAAAATTAAAAAAATATTGAAAAAAAAAAATTGTTGAGTAAAATTAGTAACTAAAGAAAAAAAAAAGAAATATCTTGGCCGAAACACATTTTCATTAAAATTTATTAATTTCAATTTAATTTAATAATATAGGATAGAAAATATATTCCTCATAATCTTTCTTAAAATTGACAAATGTTCTAAAACATTAATTGAATTGTTCTTCAAAGAATAATGAAATGAAAACTATTTCACGCTCAAAAAGAAAGTAATATTTGTTGTAAATTCTTTTAAATTGAATCCAATTTATTTAAACTGTGGAAATTGTTATAAATAAATTATTTACGTTCGAGATAATTTACGAACCACGAGACAAATTAAATTTTTGTAAAGGAAACTATACAGGGTGCCTTATTTAATAGGCCAAATTTTTATTTTTGTTGTCCCACGAAAAAAATCCTATAAAAAAAATGAATCGAAATATTTAAAAAAAATCAAAATTGATATCAACTTCCAGTAGAACCGGAAGTGGCCAAGAGCTGAATATATTTCAGATATGTAGGGCATTGGAAATAATTATGAAAGCAAACAGAAAAATGGCCTATGTCTAATAGTTCTCCCAAAACAGACCAATTAAAAAAGACACCCTGTATATCTATAAATGCATAAGTAACCCATATCGACACACCGATTTGAGAGATTGGTCAACATAATCAAAATTATTAAATTACTTTAATAAACCAAAAACAAAACACAAAATGTACAATGGTAGAAGAAAGCTCTAAAGCTTACACTCACAACAACTAAAAGAAAACAACCGGAATGGATTATGGAACGATGTTGTTTCAGTGTAAATTGCATAATAAATCTCATAATTCGACAATCCAAAAACAAACTTAAAAATGTAAATAAGTTCACTTACGTACTAGGAGGTCCCTTGGGCTTCGTAGTCTACCACAATCATCCATATTCCTTAGGGCATTGATAATACATCCGAGACAATATTCAATCAACACAAATTATAAGCCCAAATTAATGGTAACACAATAAAAAATATTAATCATTGGAATACTGGAACTCTTCCAGTTCAGTTGTTTGTCGAGTAACTAAGTAAAAATGCAGTGGTACTCGATTGTTAAATCAACGGTTTCCAGATTCCAGAAGAAACTTTTTATTTTTCGTATAACTTGTACAAAATTTACACTGCCAGTACTGAAAGAAAACACTGGTAATTGCAAAACTAAGGAATTAACTAATTAACAATGGGGTTGATTATAGTTTAATTTGGAATTTTTTAATGAAAAATACGAACCGGCGACTGCACACACTCACTCTGTCAAAAATTAGTCGACTGCGCAGGACACACTGATGTTGAATGCAAAAGTCTGCGCAGGACTAACTAAGTGCGCATGCGTGTCCAACAAAGTAATTATTAATACTTTTTGGGATATTAATAAAAACATTAAATTTTAAAATTATGATATTTTAGCAAATTTTTAATTCGTATTATTTCATTTATATCACATTTATATCAAATGGTAATGTTTTAATAAAATTATACGATTTGCAGAAGTAAAAAGAAGTTAAACATTTGATTCGTTACTTTTTTTCTCTATGTTGTAATTTATTTCATTTAATAAATTCTGATTAAAATGTCCTACAGTGGAAGTCAGCGATAAATTTTTCATTAATTAATAAAATTGCATAGATTGCTCATCCCTGTTTTCCAAATCAAAAAATGAGTGCGAGCAGTCCATTTTTCTCAAAAGTCTCCTACTTCAATTTGTTAATTTGTAGCCTTAATTTGTAGGGTAAATTAACGTTCATCAAAATCCGAAATAAAATTTCCATTTCTTTTCGATTTCCCAGAAATAATTTTTAAATGTGCAGTTTCCACTCCTATTAGGCACATAAATGCATCGCTTAAATCCATTATTTTCAAACTTCACCCACTTCGACTTTTCAATTTTACCCTTATTTGATGGATATATTGTCTTCTATCAACATCCCAAATAAAATTTCATCTCACACTTTCCCATTTTCCCATTTTTGAAATCTATTTCGACATGTTTAAATTCACCCCTTTCGATTATGTCAAATTTTAACAAATTTTAATTCTTATATCATTTAAAGAAATAAATTAAAATATTTCATAAATACTTTGCAAAATTTAACAAACCCTTTTCCGCACCTCCCATAAGATAAGAAAAGAATATCGAAAAATCGATGGAGGGCTTTTGAGAAAAATGAACTTAAGTGGCATTTGCTGTATGTGCTCATTGGGAGTGGATATCGCACACTTAAAATGATTTCCGGGAAATCGGAAAGAGATGAATTAAATTAATTTTTTTATTTTAATAGAGCATAATATGCCCTACAAATGTAGATTAAACAAGAAACAATCGAAGGGGGTGACTTTTCTTTTCGGAAAGAAGGAAAAAGCAAACTTTGCATTTTAATTAATTAATGAAAAAAGCGATATTTGTTCTAAATAAATAATGAATTTGAGAAACTTTTATTTTTGAATTTTCATCCCTTATTTCAAATCGATAAAATGTCGAAGAATTATTTTCCATGTATTAACAACTGACTAGGCATTACCTAAAGCGTTTCATTTATTGATTTTTGATAAAAATAAAACAATTGAATTATACAGATAAAACCACCATTCATCAAGCTTCAATAATTTATAATTATTTAAGCTCATAATCAGTATTCCTTTCACTAGCAGAAACAATAAAACGATTTTATGATCATTTTGCAAATCGATTCCAAAAATATTCCTCAACAACTAAAAAAGATTTTCACTGAAAGATGGAATATTCTTAGATGGAAATAGCAAAACTTATCGATGCTAAAGATATGAGATTAATATTTCAAAGGAAATTGGCCAAGAAGGAGTTGCATTTATTTGTAGAGATATGGGTAAATAAGGCAAAAATATACTTGAAACCTCCGCCGGAAATGTTTTCCTTCATAATTCGCCCATATTTTTCATTACGTCAACATTAAAGTTATGTCATAAAACGGGATTTATTTATTCTGAGTAAATACCCAAATAAAAATGGACGTCAAAAAGAACGAATGAGATAATCTGTCTCCGACTGCTGCATCCCCCATCCTTAATCCCGGCACATCTATAAATCCACATGTGGTTTTTTCTAATGGAAATTGTTACGTCTCATTTGGGGGAGAAAAGTTGAGCAGTAAAAAGGAGAAACAGGAAGTGGAGGCTAAAGTGAAAACGTTGTCGAGTTACTCTAACTCTAACACCCTTAATTTCCACCTTTTTCATATCAAGCGTCACATCTTGTGCCCTCAACTAAAACACAGACTTTTTATTTTACTCGCAAGACTAAAGGATTTAGTGTGTATCTTCTTTTCTCTTTGTGTAAATTTTTAGAACATTTTTTTTTATTATTATTTTTCAACCAAAAACTTTTATAGTGCAATTTTATATTTTTTAATTTCTCATTTTTGCAGAAGACAGAATAATTTATTCTCTGTAATGGAGAAAGCTGGTATCCTTCTAAATCCTTCTATTTGAATGGTTAAAAATTGCATAAAGCGTAATGAATAATTCATATCCACTTGGATCTAACACCTGGTCTGAAAAATGTTTTACATTTTTTTTTTTTAATTTCCATCGTCAAAACTAAATGTAATTAATTTCCAAAGAAGATGTTTCAGTTTTTATTCGCTTTGTTTAATGCTCAGCTATACATCTTTTAAGACAGCTGTAATCTTAAGCAATAAGGAAAAGCCGTTTCATTAATGAAATTAAATTTGTTATTGGGGTTTTATATAAAAACACATATAAAGATACTACATACGCAATAAATAAATGGCAAAATTTTTAACAAATAATTGTAATGATATTAAATTTTAAAAAAATGTTAGCAAAATTATTAAAAAAACATTATTTTGTAACCAAAATCAATTCTATAACTTGTTCTCTAACGTATCAAAAGATCATCATAAACCTCTGATAATTTTATAATTAACTAATTCTAACTTAAGATGCATATTACTTCAAAAATATTTTTTGAAACTTGTAAAAATTTATACATAATTTAAAATTTCGTTCTAAATTTAAAATGTTTTGCAATACTATTTCACAAATACATATCTAATTTTCATATTGACATCCAAGAACTCAGCTTTGATCAGTTAAAAACTAAAATTAAAGACATTCTTATTAGAACTGCAGTTTTCACTCTTGACGATTTAATGTGCCTTCAAATTTTCAGATAAATTTACACCCCACACTCCATTGTTTAAAATGTAATTTTTTGTTTCTCTGTGGTTTTAACACATTTTTTAAGACGTTTGCAAAGATTAATTATAGCCTTTATCAAGAAATAAACTACTACTACATAATTCACTAATACTGGTCATTTACTTTAGACTTTATAAACAATTAAGTTCTTGATCGCAACGTGCGAGTCAAGCCGTCAAAATGCGTTACACGCTAACGTTAGACTCGCCAGCAGTCGGTCTCGACTATAGTCGGCGCACTCCCCTTATAGTCCGATAGCGCGTGGCGCTAACGTTGCGTCGTCGATGATTGCAGCAGCAGTTACAACCCCTAATGAAAGCAACCCTATATTTAATCAGAGAATTGCTTAAATTAAAAATTGGTTAGTGATTATTATAGGTAATCTAATTATCTATAATTTGAGAAAAAAAACTACGAGGATCTGTTCATTAATTTAAAAGTTATTAACAAATTACAAAGAGAACGTTTTATTGCAAAATGAGAATTGAAGAACGATAAAAAATTAATTAATTGTATTTGAACTAATTAAGGTAGTACGGAAACAATATTAGTATCAATAAAAAGACAAGAATTTGGTTGTAGCTTTGTTAATTGCACCGCGGCTCAGCTTTTCCCTACTTTATGCTGTTGTAAGAACTGTAAAATTTCATTACGTTGGTTACAAGTCAATCTATTCGATTTTTTAGTCTCTTCTCACATAAACATCACTATTTTGATTTTTATTTTGATCCCATATTTTTTTCTTAACCGATATGATTTGGATTTTAAGTTTAGTGCTCTTTTTCTAATTATTTTTCAGGATTGAATTATTAAAACTCTTTGAGTCTATTTGTCTTCACCAAGCAAAGATTTTGTAAAGAAATGTTTACCATAATTTATTTTGTTTCATTTAAATTTTAAACTCGCAAAAAGTAAAATTAACTGAAAAGTAGCAAAAATGTGTAGTGTAGGATAGAATCCCAATTGGCAATTAAATTGTTTCAATCATTTTCTTAAAAAATATTGCAGTGGTAGACTTATATTAAAAACTAGTAGAATTTAAAAAAATAATTTAAAACTTACAATAATATTGAATATATTCAGAAAATATCGGTTTTATAAAGTTGAAAAAACTCAAAATTGTAATCGATCAAAATTGGTCGTCGCAAAATAAATTAATAAAACCAACAATAAACAGTTCACTGTTATAAAAGTTAGCATAAACATAGTTCCATTTCTTTTATAATTTATTCCAGGCATTTGGTTTAAAAGTAATAACTTGATGCTATTTCCGGTTGAACCGGAAGTTCCACAAATGATCCAAATAGTAAAATAAACGATAATTCACTTCTATATTAAAACTCATCACGTTCCAATTTGATTGCTTCAAGATTTTTGAAATACGAGTAATATTTGGTTTGATTTGGTACTTCAAATACTAAATGCAGTACTTCAAACTAAATAACAAAAAGGAAAATCTAATTTTCGAAACTTCTTGATCATCCTCTGTAAAAGAAGTTATAAATTTACTTACATTACAAGCAAAATAATGTCACGTTAACTGTAAAATGCTGTCATCGTGCATCTTCAGCTAACAAACTTGTAAACTTGAATACTGCATGTATAAACGTTAGCAAACGAAAGCGTACTCATTCTTTATTTACACGAGCATCAACATCGTCATTTATACACCCACATACATACATACATTTCCATCGCCAAAGAGTCGAACCCTTTGCTTTCTTATTCTGTCTCTCTACACTTACACTAGTAGTGAAACGAATGAATCTGCATAAATGTTTCGTTCGTCATGTTTTCCAGTATTCCTGCGAAGCAATACAGATTACCAAATGCAGCACAAGTTCAAAGACTTTACTTTGGTCGTCGAGCATGAAAATTCGGAGCGCATCCTGGGGGACTCGCAGAACCCCCAAGTTGGTTCGCTTCAATTATACGGAGACATGCTCACCAAATTCAGTGAAAAGTGCAGGAACTCCGTCATGCAGACGAACTCGCTGCCCAAATCCGAAGTACAGGTAAACAAGAATAGATTAAATTTACAATAATTTCGAAACAATTCGTATTCTTTTCTTAGTTTTTTCATATTTTCAAAAGTTTTCAAATCAAATATTCTTTTGCAATTATGGAAAGAATAGAAATTATTTAATAAAATCGCAGAGAAGAAAAGCCATTAAGAATATTAAAAGTACACAATTCTATTATTTGCACAATTAAAAATCGTCATTTTTGAAGCCAACCAACCATAGTAGGGAGGTAATCCATTAATAGTTTTGCCATGTACTGTTATTCGTATGTTCTTCGCTGTGCAGGTGCTTTGGTTAGCTCCAGCCTCTGGAAGCGGATGTGTGGCCATCAGGGCAACAGTTGTGGAATCCAAAGACGTGTGGTTTTCCGACGATGGAAAGCTATCGAAAGTTCTCTGCGAGGAAATGCAGGAGAGCGAAGACGCTCAACCCAATGTTTTGAGACATTGTTGTGCTTGCGATGAAGCCAAATACGAGGTAATTTTATTTCAAGATTTTTCTTTTTCTTTAATTCAAAATGCATTAAATATTTACTTTTATTAAGCAAAATTAGTTAAATGTTTTTGTAATACATATATTACCATTTCCTTCTTGAAAATTGGAATTCTCTTGTTTATTTTTATATCAAAATTTTATATTATTTGTATATTTTTTATTACCTAAATATTTTATACATTTAAACCACAGTTTAAATACCAGGGAGGCCAGTAGTAGGTTTCGGCAGGATTGCGCCTAAATTATTCAATATATTTAAATTTTATCATCACAATTATATTAATTCATCAATTATGTCGATAAAAACTTCAATTGAAAATTAATTTAGGTTGTACACGGTAGAATAACATACAAACAAAAAACAAACAAAAAAGTTTAAAATAAATTTATTTTTATCTCAAAACACAAGCCAAAACCATGGAAATTTTGTAAAATTATTTAGATTATACTTAAAAATATCTATTAGGAATAATTATTACTTTTTTCCTATGACAAATGGTTTTCTTGTAATAAATTATCAAACAAAACGATTTTTTGTTGTTTTTTTTTTTATAATTTGGGAACCAGAAAAAATATCTTATTTTTGTAAACGGTTGTAAGTTGAGCGTAAAATTCAGCCCATTTTTAGTTATATAACCGAATCTCTATCTTTAAGATTGTAGGATTGTAGAAGTTATCCATATACGGGTTGAGAAAATTGCCTCCCTGTATATTTTTTAAATTTTCACATTTTTAATGAAGAGAAGTCATAAAAGTGTCATTTTATAGGCTTTACGGAAATACTAAATTTATTTATTTGACCTCTTTAAAAGTTTTATTACAAATGCTGTATGTTCAATTTTGAATTAAATATACAACAAATTTACATATTAGATTTTTTTAAATGTTGCAGCACAAATATTTAAAAATATCTTAATTTATTTTTTAGTTCTTATTCCCGAACAATTGGAAATAATTCTTTTAATAATGAACAATTTCAAATTTAAAAATTAAAAAAATTCTTATTTAAAATACGTACTTACCAAATATCATTAAAAAAAAATTCAAAACAGTTTATTTTAAAGAAGTGTAAAACAAACTAATTCTCATTTATAATATTATACAAAAAAATAAAATACAAAAAAAACACAAAGAGTTGGATAATTATTTAATTTAATTTTTTAAGAGACCAACGTCACAGGGACATGCTGACGTAAATTAGATTTTTTAACTCCTTTTTTTTACATTGTTACTTTAATGCAATTTTGTATCCTGCAAATGCAATTTACATTAATAATAAAAAGGCACAATTTTCACTTAGGTAACGTTCGAAGGTTTGTGGTCTAGAAACACGCATCCGAAGGACTTCCCTTCAAACGGATGGCTGACCAGGTTTAGCGACATAATAGGGGCTTCGCACACCGTGGACTACACCTTTTGGAGTTACGGAGACGTGGCCAGCGAAGGGCTGAGACAATTAGCGGAAAATGGAAACACCCGCATGTTGGAAAGCGAACTAAAGGCCAAAGTAACTGCTCCAGTATTATTTATTTATTCATGCACAAAAGCACTCACAACTCTCATTCCAAATTCTCCCTTCCGCTCCCCGTCCGTATGCATCCTCCCCATTCCTTTAATTGAACCTTAATTAATATTCCGCAGTCGGACTTTTAAAACTCGAAACTTTAGAAGTGCGCGCTCGTGTTGCTTGCATGGTTTGTTTCAAAAATTTGCACATCCGCGCGCATGCAAATGAAGAATTTTCTCCGAGGGCAAATAATTAATACCCTGTACAGTTGCTTTGTTGCTTTAAAAGCACATACCGTGCATACTTACTTTGCTGTAATAAATTACAGAGCGAACACATACGGACCATCATAAAAGCTCGGGGCATAAGCTACCCGAACATCACAGGAAAAACGTTTGCCGTTTTCCGAGTGGACAGCCGACACCACTTGATGTCGTTGGTCTCCATGATTGACCCATCGCCGGATTGGATAGTCGGCGTTTCCGGACTAGAGTTGTGTCTTAGAAACTGCTCGTGGATCGAAAACAAAGTACTAAATCTGTACCCATGGGACGCCGGCACCGACGACGGACCTACGTACATTGTGAGCACGCAATTATTGAAGATTAACATCGAAATAACAACTGATTGTAATTTACAGTCGCCCAATCAACCATCGAATCCGCGCGATCCGATCCGCCGAATAAAATCCAACAGTCCTAATGATCCCAGATCGCCTTTCTACGACCCCAGCGGAGCCGAAATGAAGCCCTTAGGTAGACTTTACTTAAGCCGACAGCGGCTATACGAAAAACAAGGTTGCGACTCGATGCCAATGGACAACGATGACGATTACGGCGAGAACGGTGGCGACAATTGCGAAGTGACCGAATGGTCCGATTGGTCTCCGTGTTCTGCCAACTGCGGCAAAGGCATCAAGTACAAACAACGCGGCTACAAGAACAAAGACCGGAAGAACCATTGCACGAAACAATTGACGCAAAGGGCTCCGTGTTACGGCATACAGAGACATTGCAGGAATCCACCGCATACGAATGAACACGACCCGCACTGCGTGCTGACCGACTGGGGCGAGTGGTCTAGCTGCAGCGTGAGTTGCGGTCGCGGATGGAAAACCAGAAGCAGACGTTACCGAAATAGGAATGCTGCCAAGAGATGCGCCGCTCGCAACGAGAATCCGCCGCTGCTCGAGCAAAACCTCCCCTGTTTCGAGTCCGAGTGTCCGCCCGGTGAGGAATTGCCCGGCGAGTGCGAGGATAAGGAGTGGAGCGCTTGGTCACCGTGTTCGGCCTCTTGCGGCAAAGGCATTAAAGTTCGCCGGAGGATCGATGCACCTAAGTATTCTTATTATAATAATAGGTATAGAAGAGGTTTCTTTGACAATGAAGATGCGGATGATGAGGACGGGGACGATGATGGCGACAGTGATGATTCTTGTCCGCTAGAGGAAAAAGTGGAATGTATCAACGATGAAAATCCTGTTTGCGAAGACGACGGTAATTTGGACCCGGGTGAGTAAATGTTTGTTTTATGAAAGTGCCTGATTTATTTGCTTACTAAATGATGTGATTAATTTACATTCAAATGTAAAATAGGAATTTGCTTGAATTATTTCTGCGATTATTGTTTTATTTCTTAAATGGGAGAACAATATTGTTTTTTATTGAATCAGTAGTATCCTTGAAAACTGAAAAAATAAAATTTTCATGAATTTTAAATGCTAAGTCGTATTATTAATTTTATCAATGATTACTTTACAAATTTAACTTTTTTTTTAATTTATTTAAGAACTACGTTGTAACTCGAGCAACAATTAATTAGTATTTAATGATTAAAAGCTGTACAGTCATCATATTTTGTTTTATTTTGGAAATGAATAATTATTTTCCAAAGAAAAATCAAGTTATTTACATTGAAATAATACTAAAGTTATTTTTATGTTAAAGTTAAAGGTTATTTAAAAGTAAAAAAATATATGGCACCAATTATAAGAATAAGTTTGTTGATTTTCAGTATAAACGGAAGTTCTGCCACTTTGAAATCAATTTAAATCAAATTTGCTAATAGATTAATCAATAATTTAAAAAAATGTAACTTATTTATAAGTTAGAATTATTTTAACGATCGGATTCAATCAATCACTCGATACTAGTAAATTATATTTTCTTCGAGTTTTTTTTATACATTAATTATTTTACTTAACTAGTTATTTCATATGTTACATATTCATCATTACTTGACTGGTTTTAATAATAATTTAAATTTTGAAATTAAATTTCAATGTTAATGTTTTCGTATTTCCAACTGGAGAAATACTAGTTATTGTTTAAAGTTATTTCTAATTCATTGTAATTCCAAAATTCCTTACTCGAAGAAAAAGCATTACTTTCAAAATTTCAAAAGTAAAGCTCAAAAAAAACTGTTAAAAGTTAATAAGTAAAAAATAAAGATGCAGTGCCATCATAAAAATAGCATCCCCATGTTTATTTCTAAACTAGCCTTACTTCCTTTGAGGTATACTTTTTCTAGTATTATCCACTTTTGATTATTAGCAATAAAAATTTATTATATTTAATTTTTTAAAGGTTTTTAAAGCCATTCAAGATGGTAATTTTTGAGTTCAATCAATTTTCTTTTCATATAGATTTTTAAATAAACACTCTATAACAATGCTATAAATTAAAAAAAAATCAATAAAAGAAGTTACCTTATAATATGATTGACTGTCCGGCGCCTTCACTTCATTATTGAAGTTTTCGCCTATTAAATTTTTAACTTTTACGTCTAGGACTTTTACATTTTTATTGTTATTACGTTATCTTATGGTTGTGAAAAAATGTCATGATATTTAAAAGCGGTTAGTCCAATGGCCATTATTTGCCCAGCGCCTTCACTTTCGATTTTAATTTTTAATTCAGTTTTTAATGTCTTTACTTTTTAAACTAAATTAAATTAGTGTTAGTTTTGTAATTCAATTTATTTTTTGATACTTTTAGTATAAAAATTTTTTTTTTTTCAAATTATCGCTTTCTTTTATTTTCAATAAATAACCTAATAAATAATAATGACGAAATCAATTTTAAAAATAATATTGTAATTACATTAAGAACTTTTATTACCGTTTAAAAAAATTTAGCAAATTAGGATATTAATGCTTACGAGCTCATAATCCATTAACAAAACTAAGCGGAACCATTTATCTTAGAACAAATTAGCGCAAAATAATGCATCGCAAAATGCTTAACTAATGCTTTCACTAATTCATCTTGAAGCCATCGCATGCCGTTTACCGAAAGACGAAGGAGGCTGTAAAAGTAATGTGGATCGATGGTACTTCGATATAATAAGAAGCACCTGCGACATATTCAGCTACAGCGGCTGCCAAGGCAACAAGAACAATTTCAAAACGCTGGAAAAATGCGAACGCACTTGCGGCGACTTCAAAAGTATGCAAATGCCCACTTCCTATGTGTTTCCCTCTACTGTACTATATGTAATCAATGTGCTTGTGTGGTGACTAATTGGCTCGTGAACTTGCATGCTGCAGAGGAATTGATTGCTAATAGAAGTGCTGAGAAACGACAACTCGGCGTTAGCATTTCTGGCATCCTTTCCTACAATATGCAACTTCAAAACGATGACGCTGAGCACGCAAATTGCACTAGATTGACAAACGTTCACGCTGCTTGTAATTAACCGAATTGCTCGTCCATTGATTTCCTGAATGATCTGTACCGAGTTGTTTTGCAGTAACAGATCAGACAGTTGGCGGCATTGAATTCGAAAGTCACACGTTACACAGGAACAAGATGGGCATGGATGGGGACGTGGTAGGACAAGGAGCTTTCGGACAGGTGATCGACTGCAAAGTTTCCGCGTGGTCCAGATGGTCACCGTGTAATGCCACTTGCGGTCACGGCTTCAAAACCAAGTACAGGACCATTAAAGTAAGTTATACTTATTATTTAACAAACAATGCCTTAATTCGATGAATTAAATGTATCGAATTTTAGGTGCATCCACAAAATGGAGGCAAAAGATGTCCGGAAAAATTAATCAAAAAGCATCGATGCGAGGTGCGTTGCGGAGAGGAAAACAACCAGCCGGATATCGATGATCTGATGCCCACTTGGGGACCAGCGGGACCTCTCAACAACGTCAAAGTGGATTGCGTAATGTCGAAATGGTCGGCTTGGTCTCCGTGCAGTCGCACCTGCGGGCCCAACGCGGTCCAACAAAGGACCCGCAGTATTCTGATACAGGCGAGCGGCAAAGGGCAACCCTGTCTACATCGAACTGAAGAACGAGCTTGTTCCTTACTGGCATGCCCAGAATAAGACATTATTATTTATCACATATCCCTGTACAAATAGTTTTAATAGTATTTGCTCTCTTATTACTTACTGTTTTAATATCATAAGGAATTAAACTTTATATAGAGAAGTTTTCAACCATTTAAAACTATTTATTTACATTGTGAAACAATGTCTAGTCTACAAGAAATATTTCGCTTGCTTGTAAGACTCTAGAAAGTGATAGTTATTTTGCTTTTAAAAAGCAAACACTTTTACCTTTCACCTTTTTTTTTACTGTTTGCGAAACCCTCCAAGTACATTATCACCGCTGGCGGTGTACTTAATAGTAAATAAAAATCCAACAATAGCAGCGATAATTTTCATCTGAATTAAACATTTGAAAAAATAGATTGGATTTTGAAGGTTTTCATCATTAAGTTTTAAAATTGGGACTTTTTTAGTATTTGGGATTATTTTACACTGCTTTAGTTTTCTGGCTTTCGGTATCAAAGTTTATTTCACAATCAAACAAAAAAATAAAATAATTCATCTTTGTAACATTAGTGCAGATTAAAGAAATACAAAATACAATTCCAGGGAAATATTTAAACTTAGAAGTAAATATAAAATGTACTTTTGTATTAACTATTCCGAGTTACTGAAGTCTCTATTTAATTTGCAGTATTTAATATGTAACAAAGTTTACTTATGAAAAATCTAATCCAGATAATTTATAAACAGTACAATATTTTTTTCCTCACTATAATTGTAAATTTTACACTCTAAACTATTTCAATTATGTACAGAAAGCAACAAATTTAGCGCCAGTTAAGATAGGCATACCAAACAGAACATTTTATAGCGCAAATGCAAGAAATCCAAAATGCTAGTCATGAAGTATTTACCTCTTTCTTCGAGTCATCCTCTGATTTTGGCTGCACAGGAACAATTTGAAACTTAACATCATTTCCTTTAGCTCTCTTCTGTAAAATCCTTCCTATATCCTTCAATCCACTTTCTATTTTACTGTATATTAGCTCCTTAAATAAGAAAAAAAAACAATAAAAATATAACTTTACTATAAATGTTTGAAACCTACCATTTTTTCTGAACTTGCAGCATCTCCATTAATAACCACTCTGACTTCATATCTCTTGGCCAACCATTTGGATATTTTATTAATATTAATTTGCAAATCGTGGTCGAATATTTTGCTACTAATTAATGCTAGCTTCTCCCCTTTAATTGAAGTGTCATTTTCTCTTTCCAGTTTCTTTTGCAAACGTCTCTTTAAATCTTCCTCATGGTACTCACTACCTGTCATTAATTTATAAACAGGTCTATTGGATTTCGTGTCTTTATCTATTATTTTCACTAGTTTTAAGTCTCTACGTTTAGCCAGTCTTGTGGCTTCTTCAAGAGTGGTTGTCGAAACCTGATCATTGGAAAGTAGTGTTATTTTTGGAACAGGTACAGTTTTTGGCTTTTTGGGTGGTTTGTTGGAGTCAGCATTTGTTGAACACGATAATATAGTTGGCTGTTGTATTATTTTAAGCAAACATGCACTGTTAATTGGAGTTATTTTGTTTAAAACTTTTAAAATAGACATTTTTTTGTGAGGTTAAAAAATATTTTTGCCATTTTTTGACATCGTTTTGTGGTTTTGACAATTTTGACTCACTGGGCATGTCAAACAAAACTTTTTTAGCTATGTTCAGAACCAAACCGGAAATTCCTGCTGATTTCTGCAGGACGCACGATGAAAACATAACCGCAATGCGCAGGCGCCAGTGGTCCTCAAAAAAAATATTGTAAACAAAACATGTCAGATGATCCTACTGATTAATTTAATTATTTAAACATATTACTTTATAAAATGGATATCGGGTGCTTCTCACAATGGAGGTTGTGGATTCGACCGGTTGCCATTATAATATACGCTTTGGCAGCTCTTGTCTTTGTACCTTTGTTCTTGGTCAAGTCAGTGCAGAATGGATTTGATAGACGAGACCAAGAAATTCTCATTGCTGGAATATTTACATGGATTGCAATTCCTCTATCTATATGGGAGATCATGCTGCACGTGATACACTATACGCAGCCGAAATTACAAAAGCATATCATTAGGTAATTGAATTTTTTTTTAAACTTGCAAAAAAAATTATTTCATGCACTTTGTAGGATTCTGTGGATGGTTCCAATATATGCAATTAATGCTGTAAGTAAGCTGGCATTGGACTAACTTGTTTTAAAGATTTTCATTACAGTGGATTGGCTTAATTTATCCTGAGCGCTCAATTTATGTGGACAGTGCTAGGGAATGTTACGAAGCTTATGTGATCTACAACTTTATGAGATTTTTATTGAACTATTTAAATATGGAAATGGATTTGGAAGCAAGTCTGGAATTAAAACCTCAAGTAAAGCATCTGTTTCCTTTATGCTGTTTACCAGAATGGGAAATGGGAAGGTAATTTTTTATTAATTTGCTCTCTATTGATTAAGATTGCTAATCAATAATGATTTACAGGGAATATGTACATATTTGCAAGCATGGAATATTACAGTATACTGTTGTGAGACCAGTTACCACAGCTATTTCTTTGTAAGTTGTCAAAAAAAGTAATTTAAATGGGAAAAATAAGTAAAAATGATGACTTTTGGTTTCAGTATTTGTAAAGTAAATGGAGTGTACGGAGATGGAGTATTCAGAGGAGACGTGGCTTTTCCCTATTTGGTTTTCGTAAACAATTTGTCCCAATTCGTAGCCATGTATTGTTTAGTTATGTTTTATAAAGCTAGTCTGGCTGAATTGGGTCCAATGAAACCTCTTCCAAAGTTTTTATGTATTAAAGCTGTTGTCTTTTTTTCATTTTTGTAAGTTTGACCAGTCATTTTTAATATTTTGATTTTAATGTAATGTTTAATGTTTTAGTCAAGGAGTACTGATTGCATTATTAGTCTACAGTGATATTATTAAGCCCAAAACTGAAAGTCCTGATGAAGATGGTTCAACCATATCTACAAGGCTGCAGGTATTATTTATTTTTATACTTTGCTATGTACTTTCGGTAACCTTTGAGGTGATTAACAGACGTCACGTTTTTTTTTTTTTAGATAACTTTTTTATACTTAACTTTTTCAAAGCAAGCCTATATCAATTAAATAATAATTATTTAATTCTCAGTTTTCAATATTAAATAATTTAACGAAACAAAACATATTTGGAACAAATAATAAGAAAGAAATATTTAAACAAATTTTTATTCATATTAGTTATTAGTTTATTAAAAATCCAAAGTAATAAAAATTACATTTTTATAAATATTTTTCAGAATTTCCTCATTTGCATTGAAATGTGTTTAGCTGCAATAGCTCATCACTATAGTTTTTCCTACAAACAATATCTGCGGCCAGGCCAGAAGCCCGAATCGTGTTGCAGAGCATTTCTGGCAATGTGGGACATATCTGATGTGCATCACGATATTTCCGAGCATTTAGGAATCGTTGGTAAGTGTCTTTTTTCGCATTTTATTTGAAATTAAACGATTCCATTAGTACTTGTATTTAATTCAAAAAATATTACATTTTAGGCAGTTCAATTTCAAGAAGAATCCGCGGCAGAAACATGTACACTTTGGCCAAAGGCAACGACGACAACGAGTACTCTCATTTGGTGTCGAATAACACGAGGCAAGTGCCCACCGCTGAAGAGTCTTATCAAAACGATACGGACCCGTTGCTCACTTACGGTACGAACGATGCGTCGAAATCTACTTCGGAAGCTGCTTCGTCTTCTTACGATCACTTCATTATTCCCAACGAAGAGATTTTCGCGATGGACAGGAGCGAAAATTCGGCTAGAACTTAAAAAGACCGTACCAATACATATTGTTGATGTGCAATTGTGATATTTGTGTAAATATATCTTAATTAAGATTTGATATAATCGTTAGAAAATAGAATGAACAGTGTTACTGTCTTTAAATTATGTTTTGCTTTGAGGCTTTTAATTATACACTAAATATCAATATATATTTTTTAGTAAAGTGTTAATAAATTTTGTTAAAAAATATTTTTTTAATTGTTAAATACTTATTTACCTAAAGAGTGTCTAATTTTTTATACTAGTTGTTTCATTAATGGAGGAAAGTGGCATTAAACCTAAATTATTCATTATATTTTAACTTTTTCTACACAGTCCTATCATAAATGAAAACTTTAATTTAAAATTTATTTTCTGTTATATAGAGTAATCTATTTTCTATAAAATACTAAAAAAAGTTTTTTTTTTCATTAAAACTCAAATTTTGATTATACAATCCAACTCACTCACAATCGCTCCCAATGTATTTCTTATGGAAATTCATATTTATTTTCATACAATTTCTTCAAATATGACGAAGGGGTATCAATCGATTCGTTGAAAAAAATCCTACAATAAAGTCCAGGTGATCCACAGTGGTGCCATTTGAAAAAAATGACTTATGGCCCAAAAACTATTTTGTTACTACATTTTCATTAATAACTCACTTCAAATTGGCAATAGTGGTATGGTGTCATTTTTACACTTAGTCTAGGACGGCTGGAAATAATTTAATCCAATTCATGGCCACCTAGACTGAAATTCAAAAATTGAATTTATGAGCACTTCAAAAATTGAAAATTAACGAATCGCACATTTTTGAACTCAGAATTGACCCTAGAATTTAAAAAAGGGAAAAAAAGTGGGGGTTGCCATTTAAAAATCAAAAGTTAGCGTCATTTCCGGTTAAATCGGAAATGCTAAAAAATTAAAATGTACGCCAATATATCGGAAATGATGTCTTATATAAGAATACCAATTTTTAGAAAAATCAATTGATAAATAAAAATATGACAGGGGTGGCCCTAAAACCGTTGTCACCCGGTATAAATGAAAATTTACCACAAAAAACTTGACATCCCAAAATAAAAACTTGAAATGTTTTTAGAAGAAAAAAATATGTAAAACCCAATTTTTTATTTTAGAAATAAAATTAAAATAGTGAATTAAAATTAAGCTCAAGCATAATTTTATTTCAATTAATTTTAAGCTCTAGCATAATAATAATTTCAATTGCAATTAAATTGTACAGAAGCAGCGAATTGTTTTTTATAAAATATCATTTTATTACAGTATTTTATTTATTGCCTCGATTTTACAGTAAATAACCTTTTGAAAAATGTATAAAGTTGGAAGGAAAGTGATAGAAAAGATTTTCCATTGAATAATTTTTAAGTTCAGAAACCAGGGTTTTGTATAATTTTTTGGGTTCTAAAACCAAATTTCCTCTGTTTTCCATGTTTAGTTTATTTTAAAGTTTAAATTTTGTTATTGCTTACAATTAGCAATCGCTGCTAATATTATTAAATAAATCAATAATTAGTTTAATATTGAGAAAGTTAAATATTGCAAAACGAAAGATTAATATTATATTAATTTCATAAAAATTGATGTGAAAAATGGTGAACCATTTCAAATTTGGGGGGCTTATGAAACTTTTAATACCTGCCAAAGTAAAAAAAAAAAAAAAGGGTAATTATTTAAATTTTCGGGATTTAAAGACAATGGATTGCCCTCATAAAAACTGTTCATTTTAGCGCAATTAAACAATTGATTTAAAGCACTTAATGTTATTATGCGTTAAAATGTATACAAATTCACCAATTTTAAACATCAAACACTAATTGCAGAAAAAAAATCCCTTTTTCATTCTTTTAAATTATATTTATTTTATTCGTAGAAGCGAACCGTTATACAAAATACAGGGTGTTGCATAAAAAATGCATATCATTAGTATTCTAATAAAACACGACTCTGTATTAAAAAAAAACAACAACTGAAATTAAATGGTTAATTTTTTCCTTGATCCCACTAATGGACCCTCAACCACCCTCTTGAATAATAGTCTTCATTTTTGTGCCTAGCATTGCTACAGATTTCTGAATGATTTTGTACAAGCAGTAAAAATATAATTACGTTAATTAAGTGAAGCAATCAATATCAAAATCACACGAAAACCTAAAAATGCTTTTAAAACTATAAATTAAAATCAATATAGACATAATAAGTGGCAACAAAATTACAAAAAAAAAAAAATGAATGCAAAACTGGAAACAAAGTTAACATCAATTTAGCTTTAAAGGCCGTGTAAATATTTTCTCTAAGCAAGAATACGTGTTTGAATGGTTATTGCTTAGTATCAATCACCTTTACTTTAATAAATCCAATATTGATATTAACGATAGTAGATTGATTGCAGCCACCAATCACGCGCGCATCTGTTAAACTTTATCTATGTACAGGTATACACATAGTGTTAGCATAACACAAAATAATAAAATCAATGATATTGATGATAAGGCAGCCAGCAGCTATAAATTATATTCTACGTGTCTGATTAGCGATACCTGTGTGCGGAGAGCGTGTGCGTGCAGATCGCGGAAAATTAATTTCTTAATTTTAAGTACTTAAACATAGTCATTTAGAAAGAGTATTAATTGTTATATAGAAGAAGAAGAAGAATAAGTAGAGAAGATGGGCTCGACGGGGTATGAAGATTACGGATACGACAATTGGCATATCATTCCGCCGGATTATGTGGGCTTGGAGGACGACTACAAGTATTCGTAAGTAATTTAGATTTAGTATAAGTAAAATCGAATTCGTGCAGAATGCACAACAAGTAGTCGATGGTACTGTGGTGCGTGGTGGTTGTTGGGTTTTCCGATCCCAGCGGCGATTAATGATAATTCGTTGTACGAGGTGCAAAGTGCGTTGTTGTGCCGGCATTTTAACTTTCGTAAAATATGCGAGGCCATGTACTTAAGAGGGTAATCGCATTTAACACTCGGGGGTGCACCTGAGATTTGGAAATTTACAACTTGCTGATGCTCAAAGCTAAACGCTTGTTTTGTGTGTATGGTCCCAGGGGTATAGGGGCTCTCTATGTGCCTTTCGGGGATTTTATTTATTTGGGAAAAATAAGTTTGTTATAAAGTTATCTAAAGTTGTTAAATGATCCATCAAAGAAAATTTGCAATTAGGGTTTGGTTGGGTATTTACATATTAAAAAAAATGTTAAAAATGGATAATTTTTTTTTTTCGAAATAAAAATATCGCTATAACTTTGAAATCTAATAGGAGTAATAAATATTTTATTACAAAAAATCTTCAGATTTCTTAGTAACAATGGAATTAATTTCCAGAAAAAATTGGCTTTGGTAATTACCAAATAATTCTGGAAAAGTTAAAAAACTGTTAAATGTGCGTAAAGATTATGCAATGAGGTACCTTCGAGATAATGAGATAAATACTCTCTTTAACTGACTTAACTTTTTTTTTAATTATTAAATTTCATAATTTTACAAGACATATTTTCATTTTTTTTTTTAATTTATTTTATACACATTAAATAAAACGATGAATTAATAATGCTCAATTAGCAACTCATTTAAGTTTGAAATGAAATAATATTAAATAATTACCAATTTACTTTATTTGCTGTTTTATAACTTTTTTTAAATTAAAATTTTAAAAGATTGATTTTTTAAATAAATTTCTATATGCGGCTTATAACTCTATCTAAAGTATTTAAATTATTTTAATTACTTTATCATTAAAGAGCATCCGCTTATCTTTTAAAGTTTCCGGTTCCGTTTAATGCAAATTTTAAAGTACAATTTAAAAAACATTTTTTAAATGTTTTAAAAATTTAAAAAAGCAATTTCTTTTTATTCAAAAACACAAAAAATCTGAAGATTAATTTCTTCTTGTTTACATTAAATATGCTTCACTAAAACAGAAACAAATAAATGAATAAACTAAAAGAGTTAATAATTTCAATTCCGATTATTTAATGTATAATTATTTTTACAAATTTTATAAAAAAAAAAAAATAATAATAATTCGAAAAATTCGATTTTAGAATTCTATTAAGAGAAAGAAGAAGAACTTTATTACAACTTTTATAGAATAAGCATTATTTTAAATTAATTGTAGATTAAATTAATTTAATAATAAAAATCGTTGTAAAAGGGCATCGACCGCAATCCTTCAGCAATTGATTTTTTTTATTTATCATTAAATTTAATTTTGATGAATTATTGTTTATTATATTTTTGAAGGGATTTAAATATTGCAAAAATGAGATGTTGTTTTGTTGTATTTGTAGAATATTTCTGTGGCGCTCCTCAACACTTTCTAATGAACAATCTTCGTAGAGTGTTTTATTTTTGATATGAATTCTATTAAGTTCTTATACCTATACTAATTGGATATCTTTTTCAAGGCATCTATTTTCATTTTTGTCATTAATTTCAGGAAATAATTATTTAAAACAAAAACCCTGGAATTATGAAATTAACCATTATATTAAACTTTTTCAAATTATTGCACATATTTTTTTTTTTCATTAAATGTACTAACAAGAACACACTATATATAAACCATAAAAAACTTCTTCTTATAATAATAACAATTTCAAAGATGCTGTAGCTTTTATAAATAATATAATAATAATAATAATAAAAAGGTTGTTTGTTGTATTGATGGTGCGGCACATCAAATGTAAAATAGGAGGCACATCAGGCACGGATTCTGTTTGAAGAAGCATCGGACGTGTTAATAATTTTATGTTTAGATAGAAGCGATAAACGTGTGAAGAGTTGGCCAGCACTAGCACTAGCACCAGCACCTGTGTATTATTGTTATGGCAGTGCAGTGCTCATTGATCTCAGGTAGACAGTCCGGAGCCGAAGAAGAAGTGCGCTGCTGCCGAAGAAGTGGCCGGCTCTTCTGGCCGGCTAGCCAGCAACAGACCACCCCGTAGTTTACGCGTCTCCTCATTCATACAAATATTACATCCGTTTCGAAAAGTTATTCCTCTCTAGTAAGCAAGCACCAAAAACGAGTAGTTTTTATTCGATGAATGAATTCCCACACGCATTACAAATACGTGTATTTCACTTGTTGGTTGTTGGTTGTGTTATGCGCACTCTTTGAGAAGCCACAACACAATACAACCATCTTTAAAAATTATACAAGCACTTTTAATGAGGACTTGAGAATCCTTTCTTACTTTACCATACACAGATACTGGTTTTTCATATTTCAAATTTCAATGGTCAATGGTCAATAAAAGGGAGGCTGTGCTCCCTATTTCATTATTTTGTAAATATTCCAAATAGATTTCCAATGTGGTTTTAGATATTAATTTACAAAAAAAATTATCTTTAAATAAATCATTCATTGAAATGCACTGCTTAAAAAATCAATTTTTATCTTAAATTTTTAGCTAGCTGAATTTCAATATGACGTAATAGGAAAATATAGATTTCGTAACAAAAGTATAACAAGTGGTAATATTTCAAATAAACCTTGTGTCGAATAGAATTGAATTTTGTATATTCTTTGACTTATTCTTATTATCAATGGACAGGTTTGTATTTGTTGTATTTATTGCAACATGTTAGAGTTTAGTTGGCGGAGAGGAGGGATGCTGAGAGCGAAAAGTCCACCGGAAAGAAGTTTACGGACGATTGAACGCGTTTTGTACCTGAGTCGAGCTTTCTTTGGAATGCCGCCGGAAGTAGTCCTTAGCATCTTCACAATGATACACATCTATTTGTTCATTCCCGTACAAATAGTTAGGTGTAAAACTGACTTAATAGTTTTATTATATTCATCCACGCACATAATAGACAAAGATATTTTTTGTCAACTGTATAGTTGCCTCATCCTCAGCCCTCGACTCAAACTTTTTTTTTAATGTTTCAAGTGACTTAAATACCGTTGTATTGTAGTACTTTATTGTTTTCCTTGTCTTCTTTTATTTTTTTATTTTTCTAAAAATTTGTAATAATTTTAGAATTATTTTTTTATTTAATTTATAATAATTTTATTATTATAATTAAATATTGTACAGGATGGCACTTCGAAGCGGGTGCACATTTAATAATTAATTTTAATTAAACTGTGTTTTTGAAATAGTCATAATTAATTTTAATGCCTATACCACATTCATAAGTGAGACCAATAGATTTTTAAGAAAACAATAATTTATGTTACTTAGATAAAAATTTAATATAATACTTATCAAAAAACTTAATACCTTTTTACATGAACTTAATTAGAAATTTTGAAAAAAAAAATAGTTTTAAAAGCTCTCATTTTAATAAATCTAGTAAATGTATAACTTTACATTGTTATACAGGCTGAGAAAAGTGTTTCCTTTATTTTCAAATTTATTTTTTAAGGGAACTCCCTGTAAAAGTTAAAAATGTAGAAATGTAGAAAATGACCATCCACAGGATATAGAAAATCTTGAATCTACCGGATGGCCACTTTATTGACTCGAATCGAATAGATTCAAAATTTATTATTACTAATTTAAATTTCAAATTAGTAATAATGGTTGAGAAAATTAATATTATTACTAATTTTGAATCTATGCGGTTGAAAAACTGGCTATCTGGTAGACTCAAAATCTACACAGGATGGACTTGTTGGTTATTTTCTAAACCGTATATGGGTAACATAACATCTAAACATTTTTAACTTATAGAGATTCGGTTAAATAAAGCAGAATTTTTGGCTTATCATGTTTCCCATTACAAAACTGGGATATGTTTATTAGTTCCAGAATTATCAAAAAAAAAAAAAAAACTGAAAATCAACGATTTCTTTCATTATTTAATTCATGAAAACTATTTTTACCTCGAAAGAAATAATATTCAGATAGATACTTTTAAATTTAATCTTATGCATTCATTAAAATTTTCATATTTCCCAAAAATATGATTTTTTCAATTTTTATTGTGTTTATCGAAGATAAATAAAGAATCAATGAGTTATATCGTTGAAGTCAGAAAGAATTAAGCTATTTAATAATACTCTGACCAACTGTGGATACCATTAAAAAAAAATGATTACTTCAAAAATCAAGAATTCTAAGACAATTTTTGTAAATTACCTTATTACTTAACACAATTTTTAGATTTTTCCTATGTCAAATAAGTTTTTGATTGAATTAATTACCAATTAAGATATCGTCAATTTTCATTTTTTTTTTTTTAGTACTTCGGGGTAAACCCTTCATGTAAAGAGAAATATGGTGAGCCGGTGAGCGTTATATTAGATCAATGTTGGTAATCTAATTTTAACCGAATCTCTATATCTAAAAACGTAAAAGTAAGCCCACACGGTTTATAAAAATGACCACCCTGTATAAATGTCTAGCAGCCCATATTTATGAATTTGGTAGTTGGTATTTTATTGATCCATTGAAACTTTTCCGGGTTTTCAATATGAAAAAAACGTTTAAATCAAAAAGTTATGTAAAATATTAGATAGTTCAAAAATAACGTTTCTAAGACAAAAGCAACCTAAAATGATTTTTGAATATTGAATATTATTATCCGGTCAACTTAAATAGTATTTATCCATATAGGTTTGTGTTTCTATTTTATTCAATAGAACAATTTATTTGCAGGACCAATACCTTCACCTCCTACGCTATGGATCCAGTGGATACGACCTATTGTCCCAGAAACGATCTTCAATACACGTAAGTGAATTTTTACAAATTGATAATTCGTCACTGTGTACCGTGTAGTCATCCCAACCAAAATTTTAACATAGATAAAAATAAGATAAACAACAATTAAGTATAAAAATGATGATGCTACTCGTATATCGCATGCATACCTATATAATGGTTATAATTATAATGATGAGAGAGCTGTGATAGCGATCGAAATATTATCTCTAATAAATTGGGGGCTTTTAAGGGTGGCGTTGCAGTTTCCGGTCGTTTGTTGCGAGCGCACACAAACGTGAACGTGGAAAAGTCAATTCTTGGTCAACATACATACATCTAACCATCGTCGTCGTGTCGGCAATGCGATCAATTTTATACAGGGTGCAGTAGAGGTTTGCGTTTGCGAGGGTGCAAAAGCTTTGAGAGATGAGAGAGAGAGCAAGCAAGACCGCACGTGCATTGTGTGCGTGAGTATGTAGTGGTCATCAAAACACATAAGAGCCCTCGTGCTTCGAGCCATGAGAGGAGCCCTCAACCAATCCGGTACTTCCACCCCCGCTCTTACTCAGAATGTGACTATTCTTCTTCATACATCTTTTATTTTACATAATTTTTTTGAACATTTTTTCTTTTTCGCTTTTACTTTGTATCTTTGACTGGGTATCCTTAATGATTTCTATGATGTCATTAATAATAATTAATTAGTTATTTTACCTATTTTATTTTTGATATTTTTTGCAATTTGAATCTTATAAAGTTTTTTTTTTTAGTTTTCGATTAGAATATACATTTTTATTATGAAGTTAAATTTCTTATAAAAAGGAATTATAATAAAGAAAAAAAAAGAAGAAAAAAAGCAGTGGTATAGTAAATTTACTTCTTCGGTTTTCTTTGATTTATTATAAGAAATTTGAATGAACAAAAAATTAGTTTTCCATACTTTTGAATTTTGATTTGATATAACTAATTAACTATGAATATGATGATTCAGTCTTAATATAATAATATAAGTGAAACAAAGCATAAAGCAAATATTTATTCGATAAAATAATAAAAATTAAAACAATAGAATGGTAAAAAGCAAACGAAAAAAAAACGTAAAACGCATGGAACAAAAAGCTTAGCCGGCGTTTGTTTTTTTTTTTTTCGTATATAGTAGAACGCATGTATATTGTTTCGTGAAAGCTACTTAAAAACGTATAATGGGGCAGCATTGTAAAAGCACCCCATGACTCTTCACATTCTAAGGCCGCGCACGAGGTCGATAACGCTATTCGAGAGCGAGCGATTGGTCCCCGTCATTTCCACCCCTAGGCAACGGCTGCCTATTGGCGCGTCTGCTGAGAGCTCAGGAGTGCCATCGACTGAAGAACCACTCTTTAGCACTCTTCAGTGGTCCTCCAGAAGGCCTCAAGTACATTCGCGTGTCTCACCACTTATCTTCCGGTGCACATTATTCGTGGACTAAACCAGTTCGGTGTTAGAGAGTGGACCGCGGTTCGCGTTACTGCATCTGCAACTAAATAAACTTGATCGCGTTCACGTGCAAAAAGTTTCGCTGCAAAGTGGCTGAAGATAGTAAGGAAGCGAAAAAGCCGACTGCAAGTCCGATGTCTTCGGCTCAACCAGCGCCTCCGCCGCCGCCGCCGCCGTTTCTTGCGTGGCCGCCGCTCCTGCTGCATCCGTGGGCACCAGCCCTCCTGCCGGGAGCATGGTGTCAATCGGCTGCCGCTATCAGATCCGCGCTTCCCGGGTTAGTTCTCCTTATAACTCGTAGTTTGGTTTTGCATGCCGTCGTATTCATTATAGGTATAGAAAATAGCGTGAGAGTTGGTTTATTTTATTTTATTTTTCAAAAAGGATTTCCGAAAAGTCAGCGCTCAGGTGTTTTATGATACTGTGCGCTCTTTCAGATCTTCGGGCACTTGTAGTTTCCGTACGTGACTTTTCTCCGGTTTCGGAGATTTGCCTTATTGTCACCTGTAAATGCCTTTATGGTCCAACACCCCCAATAAATTCATTCGGAACCTTGTGCTACCTTTTTCGGTTCTTGGATTTTTATAATACAAGTAGTTTCTGATAGATTGAGCTATATTTTTTTACTTCAATTCTTCTATCGGGGGTTTAATATTTGTTTTCTCCTTTTTATTAATTTATTTTTTTACAAAAATCCGTTAATTTTTAGTTACACAAAATTGTCAGAAAATAAATATTTTCTTCTGATTTTCTATTATATTTTGAATCAAATTTGCCCTATTGCCCTATTTCTTATTTTTACATAAAATAAAATAAAACCATTGAATATTGTACTTGTTACACTGAAATATAGACAACATTAATTTAGGGGAAAAAACAAATAATATTTTAAAGTTTAATAAAATTAAGAATAATGGCACTTTCAAAATTACAAAATTACAAATATGAGCAAAATTTTTCGTTTATTTTAAAAATAGATGTCATTCAAAAAATTGATTTTTTTTTTAATTTAGATAAGTGCATTAAAATATTAATAAATCATATTAACTGTCTTTATTTATAAAAAAGAAATTGGCCTTCGACATTCGATCCTTCAGCCAAAATATTAATTAATTTCATTAGAATTGATGAACTAAATTTTAATACACCAAAACAACGTCAAATTTATTTCTAGAAAAATATATGCAATGACAAATAAATGTAACTGAGCTTAATTTTAAATTGGAAAAATATGATTAGAAAAAAAAAATGAAAAAGTTATTAAACTTCTAAAAAAGAAAATTAAAAAATTGAAGTAAATGTTTGTTGATTATCCTAAAAATTCATTTTTAATCAGTAATACATCAGTTCAGTACATATATTAAAGTATTAATCCAAAAATTTAATATTAAATTTGACAAAAATATAGTTAAAAATGAATGAAAAGTCCTTCATCAAAATTTATTATCATAATATGATTTCAACTAAATTTAATAATTTAATTAATAAATTAATTTATTTAAAAAAAATAACCCCAACTAATTTTAAGTAAAGACAATTGTTTCATTTTTTTTAATTAATTTATAAAAGTGAAATGAATTTTTAAAATTGAATAATATTTGTTATTTAATAAGTATATCTATTCAGTAAATAAACCAAAAGTAAAAATTGTTAGAATCATGAAGACCGCCGGGTATTTTGCAATTTTGGGTTTTTCCTCTCAATTAGCGTATAAATATTACGAGTACAATCCAAATTTTAATTCCCTTTAAGCTCTAAGTAATCCTTTTTGTTGGTAATTGTGCAGATTATTGGATAGCATGAAGGCAAGTTCAGGTGTGGTCCATCAAAGACAACCCGCCAGTTTCGCAATCAGCGACATATTGGACCTGAACAACGATCGCGCCCCGTCGTCCGGCGAGCAGAGTCTCGAATCGCCGACGGAACCCACGTCCATCTACCCTCATCCGAATCCGCAGGACCTGAGTCCGGCGCAAACCTTATTGATGCCACCGGCGAGCCGACATTGGAGCGATTTAGGTGAGAATTCTTGCTTTCCTTCCATCCTATATGTATATGGCTGCTGCATGTATGTAGTACCGCTATACGGTATATAAACGGGGAGGGTGCGATCTTGCTATTTTGATGTCGTTTAGGGGTTGATTTTACCAACCGCATTAGGCGAGGGGTTCACGCCTCAAGATCGCAGCTGTTGATATCAGCTGCTCTGAATGCGCTCCATGGTCCTCCGTATACTAGTCGCAACATTCAACACCTTTAAATTATCCTCACATATACAGTACAAATTGCCTGTGTGTGTGTTTGGATGTGTCGCTCCCTTTGCTCCGCAGACAATTGTGTGTTGTGCAATACCCCTCACTATTCTTCGGGGGCTGTTAAATGCCGATTAAATGGTTCTTTATTGGCTACGGGTAGACGTAATAAATTGCGCGATACTTTCCGTCTGCTGATGCAGGCATCAGGGAGGCCGAAAAAAGAAACGGTAATTTCCTTCTTTAAGTAAACCAATCGATACGTCAACCGACTTAATGATGTCTTTTCCTCGGGGCCAATATCAATTTGTCTATTACCCTCGCTTAGATACCGTTTAATGATGCTTCTACTTAGATCGCTGCAGATTGTAGAAGATAATTGGAGAATGTTTTAAACGCAATTTGTAATGCAATGACGGATTTTCCGACGGATTTATTTCCATTGGGAGGTTTATAATGTTTTTCTTTTTTAATTTTGCGGTTCTCATTAAGTTTTAAAGATTTACTGAAAAATGAAATTAAAATAACTTATCCTATCGATTTTTTTAGTTTTTAGTAATTTGTTGAAAATATAATATTTCTAATTATTAAGAAACAAATTTTTGATAATTTTTGAAATCAATATTAAAAATGAAAGACCGAAAAATTACAACCTTAAACATTTTAACAAGGAAACCTTTAGGAATAATTTTGGAAACCTCTGTATAGAATATTAAAAGATTTTTTTACTTATCAAATAATGTATTGAAAAATAAAAGTTAAATTATAAAACAAATCAACCGAAAACATTTCAGCAAGGAAGCCTTTAGGAATTATATTGGAAACCTTTGTTTAGAATACAAATTTTTTTTTTACTTCAAATAATGTTTTCAAAGTTCAAAATAAAAATTAATAAAACGAAGGAGAAATAAAAGGAAACAATCAATATTAATATTTCTATTTTGTCTTGTTTCATGCGAATATAGCATTATCGCAGCACAATCAGCAATTGAGCCCTGACAGTACTAGTCCTTCGATATCGGAGCGATCGACGTCGGCTCCGGAAATGGGTTTAGGAGCGCAAAGCGATCCCGGTAACCACACGGGCGACGAAGACTTGGACGAAGAGGAGGAGGACAGATCGCAATCGGGCGCCACCCCCGGACACAAGAAGCGGAAGCGGCGAGTTCTGTTCTCGAAAGCACAAACGTACGAACTCGAAAGACGTTTCCGGCAGCAAAGGTACTTGTCAGCTCCCGAACGCGAACATCTAGCCTCCGTTATTCGACTTACTCCGACGCAAGTGAAAATATGGTTCCAAAATCACAGGTACGATTTTTTATTTATATTTTTTTTTACATCCCAAATCAAACGCACAAAAAAATTATAAAAAAAAAATGAAATTATTAAAAAATCTTTAGTTTTCAATTAAAATTACATAAAACATAAATGTTATCTATCAATACCGAAAAAAAAATAACTAAACCGAGAAAAACGAATTCGAAAATCGATTTACCGATGTCTGAAAATGTTTGAAACAAATAGAGCCTACACTCAAAAACCAATAAACGATAAGCCTGTCACTGTTACATAATATGCGGCTAAATAAATATTAAATGAAAAAACAAACGATCAAACAATCCACCATTTATTATTTTATAACTAACTACTGATTATTAGTAATAAGTGATATACTAAATTAATCTAATTAATGTTCAATGGTTATTTTGTTATGTTGCATATTAGGTACAAGACGAAAAGGGCGCAACACGAGAAGGGCTTACACGAGCAGCAGAACGGTAGCCATTTGAGTTCAGCGCCGCGACGAGTCGCAGTTCCCGTTTTGGTGCGCGACGGCAAACCGTGTTTGGGCGGCGGCCCGAAACCGGGAGAACATCTACCTGGAACCACTCCTCATATGATGCTGCCTTCTTACACGCACTCCATGATGCACACTCAGCCTCCGAGAGCGTGGTGGTAAACGGTAAGCAGTGAGCACCCATCGTAAATACCAACAACCAACCAACCCCCTTGAACAACAACTGTACTACTTTTGTATATTTTCAAACACACATTTTGTCATCGATTCGCATCCTATAACTGTGCAGTCTCCCCATCTTCTAATCATTCTTGATGATGGTATATTGCTATGTGATTTTCTATGTGTATACATGATGTTGCGAATTTTCGGTTGATTTATGTCTATATCTATTTCAAAATTGAATTCAATTTTGAAAAACATTCATTGGAAATTAATCCGATTGAAAATTTATACGAACTTTAATTTTCAAAAGTTCCTGTTATATTGAAAATATTTTGAAATAAGTCAATGAATAAAATACTTTAAACTGAACTGTTCTTTTAAATACGAAAATTTGTGACATCCTGTATATCACAAATCGTGGTTAATAATAGATTTATATAGTTCTAGAAGAAAGTTGAATTTTGCGTGTATAGAAGAAATATTATATATATATATGTATATTTAAAGCTCTATAAGATTGTTATTAGTTTTTTAATTTCCCCATTCGATGCAATTTTAAGTTTAATCACTTTTGGACCAATTATTACTTACTATCGGTAATTATTATCAATGTTATCGCAAAAGTTGAATGTCTATTAATCAATTTTACTTATACCTATACCTTGTCAGTTTTATGATTTAGGTCCCAAAAATATCGGTCTGTTTAATTAATTAAACAAACAAAACTCGATTTCAGATTTTTTTTCACGAAAATCTATTAACTGGTAATTTTCCATCGGTTTTTTTATTATTTTTTAACTTGATTTTCGACTGCATAACCTTTGTAATATTAGGTTAATATGTGTACGGTGGATTTTTTTATGCTGCTTCTGTTTATAATTTTCTAATTTATATTGTAACAGAAATAATTGTGAAATTATGCAATAACGATATTTAGTTTGCAGTGATTAGATTTAAAATACTTACATTGAACTTTGTAAAGATATGTACAGTTTTAATTTATTCATCTTGTAAAAGTACCTAAAATGTAAATAAACTATTTGAAACATTATATTGTATATTTTGTGTTTGGTTTATATCTTTTGTTTGCAGTTTTCCAAAAATTTCCCTTGACAATTTACACTTAGAGCATGGATTTAAATTTTCAACAAAAATTAAAATGAAAAAACAAACAAAGTTTTACTAAATCGTTATTTAAATTGATTTTGTGAAGTTTGAATTATTTTTATATATTAAAAAATAATGAAAATTGAAAAAGAATTGATTAATAATTAAAACAAAATGGTTATCATGTACTTTCATTTACTATACAACTGTTTAATTTAAAGTATGACATAATAGTTGAAATCAATCGGCAACTAATTCCAGTAAATGATCTATTGGGCAAAAGGAAAAATTGAAAAAAGTCAGTAAAAGCGACAGACGATTAGATAAAAGCACACAAATTAATTTTATCTATTTCTATTTGATTGCGCGCGATTTCGTAAATTTATAAGTAAAATTCAAGTGGTTGTTCAAAAGCTGCGGAACCCGAAAAAATAGAATAATTATGCAATTTCGATCTGCTTTTACGAAATACTTAATATACACTTATCAGCCATCAGTAAATCAGTAATCCCACATCAGCCCCATGCTTTAAGGGTTGAATCTAATTCAGTATGCCTCAAAGATCACGCAAATTAATAAACATTAAGCGGCTATGGGTCTGTAGCAAAAGGAAAAAAATACCATAAAGAACAACAGCAATTAGTGGCTCATTGTGTGTCGACTAACTCAATTACTCGGAATACACTTCGTGTTGATCGTGCTCTTTTTCTCTTCTTCTTCTTCTTCTTTTTTTCCTCGGCTGAAGAACAGACAACACTCGAAGACTCCTCATTTTTCCGCCGTCGGACTGTTTAGTCATTGACAACAACTTAGCGCAGCAATTTCGGCCTTATACTATAATTGCCGTGATTCATTGCAGTGTCAAAATGGCTGAATGGTTGAATGTGTGTGCCGTGTGGAATTGTAAAGGCAATGATGATGATGATGATTTCACGCGCATCGCCGGACACATTCACACATTATCTTCACTGGCCGTCATTAGCCTTCATCTTTCGTATATGATGTGTTTTGATTGATTCGAGATCATCAATCGGAGTCCTGGTCATTAGACATGACTTAATCCGTCTCTCCCGTCCGCGATGGAACTCTTTTACTAATTCGTTTATAAGTTGAAACACACAATTCAAATTTCGAAGAAGGGACACAACCGTTGGATTTTATTATATGTCCAGGTCTTTTATGCGTTTGTAAGTCGTGTTTTATGCTTTTTACAATTCGCTTTTTTAATCGCAAATTTTATTTAAAAAGTGTGATATGATATTAAAAAAAATAATAAAGAAATTAAGCAAAGTGTACTACTGTACCATAGTGATGAATTTGATTAGCTTTTAATTATTGATCATGGATTCCTATAATGATGAGAGTACTTTGGTTCAATAATTTTTTTTTCTCTTAGCCGACTTTTTGTCAACCAAAACCAAAACTATAATTTTTTTTTTCTAAATTTAACTGTATAAAATAAAGCTCTTATTCTGGATGATCAACTTATAAGCAAAAGCTGTTCTTTGGAAAGGAAAAAGGGTACTTGCTAAGTGGTTCAAATTAATAACAATTTTAGAGCTTTTTTGCGACTTAAAAAAAATAGATTTTGCAACATTTACATAAAAAAAGTAGCATTAAAGGAACCAAAAAAAGTTAATATAGCTTTACCAATTCAATTTTTTTAGATTTTATATTTTAGAAGTGCTAAAAATTAAGTTTGCTTAAAAAATGTACTTGTAAGATTGAGTGCATCTTAAACTAATTAAGTAGTTGTAGTTTTCAATTTTAATTATAAACTTTATTTGAGCCATCTTGTTTATTATGTTTTTTTCTTTAAGATTCCAAAAATTGTAATTTACTTGCTAAATTTTCATCAAAATTTGAAATTGAAAAATATCTGACTGAAGTTACTAAAATAGAACCCTTAATCGAAAATAAATTAAGGAAAAATAAACTATTAATTAATACAATTAGTAAATAATGGCAAATACAGTAGTTAATTACTTAGAGCACTAGTGGAGGAAATAATTATTATGCACTTGAACAGATCCTTGTGATGAGTATTGTCAATATGCTCTCTGAATAGGATAGCACTTCAATTTCATCCACTTCCTGATTCTCTGTTTTTATTTACATAAAAATATTATATCTGCAGAATCGTTATTATTATTTTTTTAATACTAATACTTGCTTTTAATAATCTCTCATTTAATTTTTTTATATTGCTAGTATACCAGCATTCCAATCTATTAAAAATATATTTTTTTAAGTTATTGGATAATGAAAACAGTTTACTTACTTTAAAAAATGTGATTTAAAAAATTTAAACAATGCCATATAAAATAATTAAAATCTAATAATAATAAAAAAAACTAATATTCAGCAGTTACTCAGCTGATCTTTCGTGAGTTGTTTGTATGTTTCAATGCTTGCTTATCTAATCAACAGAATTTATCTCATGTTTAATTTATATGTGCGTTAATAAAATATATAATAATAGTTGCTTCGATAAGGTAAGGTAACTTATTGACGCCACTTTTGCATACAATATTCTTTTAAGTTTCAATGTAATATCGAATTGTTAACACTTATAATCGATTTTTTTTTCAAAGGAATTTTTAGAAATTTATTTCATTTTAAATGAATAAATGCAAAATATATAACGATTTTTCTATTTCAATAATATATTTAATTTTAATTTTAAAGTTCCTATTTTTAAAACTATCACTTTTTAACACTTAGATTCTTCTATGCATATGAAAATGATTTTAAAGAAAAAGTTTTTCCTGTCATTCTTAGTTTTCAAAGGATCGATCCACTTATATCGATTTTTTTTTTATGAAAATAATTCTCAGGGATAAGTTTATCTCTTTATATTTTAAGGAAACTGATTTTTTTATACCTATAGACCAGTGTGCACTGTGCAGACATTTTATAATTAAATTATGTTATGAATAGCAGCTGAGTGTCTGAAAAAATTACAAAAATACAACTTTTATAAAATAAATTAAAATAACATCAATGGTTTTAAAGAATTTTACCATTTTTATTAATCTATAAAATTTAACGGCTTTGTAGGGCTAAAATATACCTCTAATTTTATTAAGTTTTTAATTAAACTTTATTAATACTTTGAAGTAACAGTTAATTTTTTATAACCTCTTTTTTTGGTTATTTTTGAATAATTTATTATTTATTATATTATATTATATATTATTTATTATAAAGAATAATCTTACCTTCAAATAAATTTAACAATAAAACTAATAAAAATGTTTTCATTGAATAATTTGAAAACAATTTTCGCAGGCTTGCCAAACATGGCTTTGTTACCTAGTTTAGGACTTTGAAGACTCAATTTGACGAACAAATAGGAAATACTTTTCGAAAAATTGAAAATATTTTATTTGATAAAATTCATGAATGATTCAATTTTTTTTTTTGAAAGCCAGGGCCTCTTATAAAAGTTTTCTGTCAGTAATTTTTAAATTAGTTACATGTTTGTATAACTGAAAATATTCATCAGAAACTATTTTTTACTATATTTTAATAACTTACTATATTAAAAAAAACCATTTGTATATTGTATTATCTTTTGAAGTTTTTCGATTCCTTCAGTTCATTACCAATAAAAAAAAAAACTAAAAAAAAGCAACAGCATAAAAACCATTTTTTATTCATTTGAATCGTATTTATACATGTAAAACTGCTATCTGCAATTAATATTAATAAACAATTGAATGCATAAAAGCTTCGTGTGTGTTCTGTTCCCTTTGAATATAAAAAGTCTTACATTGTAGGGCAGTGCTTACATACCACAGTGATTGACTAATTGCCTCTTCCAGGTGTCTTTCTCTCTTTTCTGCCTTGCTCATCTCTGACCATTCATGCCTTTTACACTGACCATTAGGCCAGATAAATAATAACACTGTTGAGCTTTTTGTCCAATTACCTATAGAGTTTATACTACACACCCACGCACGCTGCTGGAGCGTGCCAATTCTTCATTCGTTTCAATCGATATTTAGCAGGGCAGTTGACGACTAATTGTTTCATTCTTATATTCAGTATTCACACATTGAGTGACCATCGTCTGTGATCTGGATTATTTACGAGTGTTTGCAAACACCCATTTTAACTTCATCTGCCCTCCGCATTTGAAAACCATCTGCACATTTCCGGTTTCTATACTGACTGTACTCTGACTAAACTCTTTCATTCAGTAGTAATTTTTTGCTATTTTGGTAATTTGATAAGGTGAGTTATGCTTTTTTTGGCTTTATATCTAATTTTTAGAAATGATTAATTAGTTTTTAAGAAATAGATGCAATTAAAATATCTTCTCCTTAATTCAGTGGTGATTTTTTACTATTTTGTTCATTTGCTAAGGTTAGTTTTGTTTTATTCGCTTTTTATCTAATTTTTAAATATGATTAATTAGTTTATGAAACAGATGCAATTAAAATATTTTTTTCAAAAAGCATTTTCTATCGTTAAAGTTGAATTTTTATTAATTATTAAATGTTTATTGTTTTTACTGATAAAATCAAACTTATTAATTTATTTAAAAAAATAATTATGCATTTAACATTTAAAAAATCTTGAAAATCCTCTGAAAATTCAATCTATATAAATAAAATGAAGTATTAATGATATTTCTAAAAATTTACAACAAATACTTTCTGAAATAAATAAAAAAAAGAGTTCATTATTGTTTTCGAATGATGAGTGACTAAAACTGTTACAATAGTTTATTACCATTGGCGGCGGCGGCGTGAAATGTTTCGTAGTAGCAGAGGGCGGCATGGATGAAAGCTCAAGCGGCTAGGAGGTCAAAACGACGTCGGCGACGCGACGAAAACGATGATAAAATAAAATAAAAGGGACGACCGGTTGCTACTGCTGTTGCTGCCGCTGCCGCTGCCGCTGCCGCTGCCGCTGTCGCTATCTCTTCTCCTTTCAGTCGACTGGACTGGACGAACGAGCGGATGCCCTCCCCAGCATATGCCACATGCTTTCAATTTTGTTGTGTGTCCCCGCACTCACCATTATTATTATGATAGATGATGACCCGACTCGTTCGCTTCTGTCCACTCCATTGCTTCATCCCTATCTTATCGCTTTAAATATGATATCGTAGTACCAACGTCATAGCTATTTTATCATTTGCTATTTCGTACTATAAATATTTCAACCCTTTTGGAAGAATGCATATGTTTTCACTGTTTTTAGTCGTTATTATATAAAGAATCACTAAAATTTTATTTTCAATTTGGTGAAGGACTTATAGTTAAGAAAATATGATTGAACAGAGTCCCCTAGGCTTCATTTTCAATGAGAGAGATTCAGTTAAATAAGCAAAAATGGTCTGAATTTTGTGCCTCAAATCCCTTTACAAAAATCAGATATGGCTACTGATTCCCGAATTGTCCCGAAAAAACTGAAAAATGACCATTTCTTTGACAATGAACTCCAAAAAACTATTAGTCATAAAAATTGGATTGTATTTAAAAATATCTATAAGGAACAATTAATACTTTGATTCTATGTAAAATAGTTTTTTTGGAATACATTATTTATAAAATTTTAATGGTTTTCAGTTTTTTCGGGATAATTCGGGAGCCAGGAGATAAATAGGAGGCAAAAATATATTAGTTCAGCGTAAAATTTTGTCCATTTTTACCCATTTAACTGAATATCCATTATCCATCTTTAGAACTGAAGACCATAAACGGTCAAAAACGAGAAAATGGCCACCCTGTACTCTAAATTTTTTTTAATTTGTAAAATGTCTTTTAATACTTTATAAATTACTAATTATGCAATAGAAATTTTTGCTTTTAACAATAAAAATAATTTACATTGGTTTCCGATTAGTAAAAAAAAAGATTAAAATTTATTATATTTTTTTCAATATCCATCTCGTAGCTTAAAAAATAAGTTAAAAACCGCAAAGTAAATTACACCCAATGGAAGTTGATAATAAATATGTTTCAGTGAAGATTATAAGTAGAAGCGAAGCGAATAAGTAAGTGAACGAATGCAAAGGGAAATATGTTTATAGATCGTTTCCTATTCCGGTTGTGGAACTCCAACCGCACTCTTTCATTATTTATATTAGTATAGAGACTCGCAACTTAGTAAACTTGTTTGCCATTTGCGAAAGAAGCAGGCAAACTGACGGCCGGTAGTCGTATATTATTTCCAACTACTACTCTACGTACACATTTTATTTACTAGCAGCGATAATCTCAATTCTAATAATGCATTACGCTTTCAACATCTGACCGGCGCCTTCATCCGTACTGTACAATATGCTCTTCTAGCCGTTGTAATAAAAATACTGTTTTATGGATTTCTTATGCTGTTATAAAATCATACATTGTTGTTTTTTAATATTTTTGATGTCTTTAAAGTTACTGTTTCTTTATACAGGATGTATCAGCTAAGTGACCTCCGAATGTAACTTCTAATTAACTTTTGATAAAGTCTTCAAATTAATATCGAATTTTATAGATAATAGATTGAAATCAATAAAAGCAAAATATTGTAAAATACACAGGATAATCCGTTTCTTAGGAAAAATATTCAGTTTTGTTAATTTAAATCATAACACTAACCTTTTTATGACTTATTTAAAAGATCATTTAAGATGTCATGAAAAAGTAAAATGTATTTGCTTCATTAAATATTTAAACAAAAACAAAAATTCTTTACCGAATTAGTAATTTTTAATGATACTTTTAAGTATGGCTGACATCGCTAAGATCCTAATTTTTAGTTAAATTTGATACAATTTTAGATTTATAATATCAAAAAATGCAATGGGAATGAAATAAAAATTCAAACTTAAAATTTGTAAATTACATCAAATATTGTAATACTTTTTATCTATTTAATTTTTATCGAACAACTAATACGAGTATAAAGTTTACTCTATCCTCTTCGCTTTTTTTAAACCTGTACTTTCTTCACAAGTTGCCTTTTATCTATTTCGGGTGAAAACGATTTGAGGCAACCCCTGCCATTTTTTTATTTACCAACCGATTTAAAAAATAATAATATTCTTATATAAGACTTATTGGCCTAAGCTTTTACTTTTTAGTATTTTCAATTTCACCGGAAATTATGTAAATTTTTGATTTTTAAATGGAACTTTTTATAACTTTTTTGGATTTTAGAGTAAATTCCGAGTTCAAAAATGAGTATTTCGTTAATTTTTAACTTTTGAGTTAATTCAAAATTCAAGAGAAAATTCAAAATTTGATAATTTCCGAAACCGGAAGAATTTTTAAATTTTTAATTACTTTAAAATTCAATTTTAAATTTGCACATTTTTGGACTCAGAATTGACCATGAAATCAAAAAAAAAGAAAAGAAAAAAGGGATAGGTGCAATTTAAAATCAAAAGTTGGAATCAGTTACGGTGAAACCAGAAGTGCTAAGAAGTAAAAACTTATGCCAATAAATCGGAAATGATGTCTTATTGAGGAATATTTTTTTTTTTTCAAGCGGTGGGTAATTAAAAAAAATATGGCAGAGTTGGTCCTAAAATCGTTGTCACCCGGTATAATTTATGGAAAATTTTCACCTAATTTTCCAGTAGTTTGTCTTGTGAAGTTAATATTAACCAATTTTTGTGTTGCCGAGGAAATCGTTATTAGAACTAGGTTGACTAAAAAGTAAAAAAGTAAAAAAATCACAAAACACCATTATAGGATTTGTTTGAATTTTTTTTCTTTTTAAGAAAATTCCACAAATACCTTAATTTGAGTAAAGTTTTTCCATATTGATAACTCACACGAAGTAAAATTGTTATTAAAAAACAAAAACAAGATTCAAAAAGATACTTTTTTAAACTAAAATAAATAATAAAATTAATTGTAACGAAATAGTTATTTTCAACTAAGGTAACAAAAGGCTATCGACCAATGAGGTCATTCAGGCGAATGATAGCAAAATTGTTAAAATTATAAAAAAAAGAAATCACAAAAATAATCCTTAATAGATCTTTCCAGTTAAAGATGATATCGGAAAGTCATATAGATTGGTTTAGGAAATCAAGCCAGTCATCGTACAAACTGGCTAGTAATAGTAATACAGTGGGTCGAATGAATGTGTAACACGCTTGTTAGTGTATGGTATCAATACACCATCACCCATAATAACATGAATACTACACGTAGCTGTAAATCAGCTGACCTAAGCAGTCGGAGAATAACAGCAGCACCCCCACACACCACACCACCGCAGGCAGCTATTATCAACTATTAGCGCACATCTGCCCAATTCACATTGTTTCAACTTCATCATCATCATCATCATCATCATGATGATCACACACGTTCTATACCGGTTGGAAATGCGATGTGCGTGAGCCAGCAGTGGATGGTTAAGCATATTGGGTACCAGTTACTAACACACCCCGCTTGCGTTTTATTAAAATCATAACTCTAATTGTCTCTCTACCTAAATATACAAACAAAACTTCTTCCAACCATTCCTACTATACTTGTTTTCAGTAGTTTAGAAGTGGATTTCTAAGTTTCGCCCCTCATTTACAATCACACTCGTTCCTATATTCTTCCTATAAATATACAGAGTGTTTCACTGTTTTTAATGTTGTCATGTCAAATTAATAAATCTTTTAATTTAACTCATTTTTCTTAATCCGGGTTCTGAAGTACTGATTTCCCAACCTCATTTCAATCCAGGATGTTTATATTTTGTGGGCATCATTCCCTTCCCAAAGCCTTTTTAAAAGCCTAGGCCACAAAAGTAGTTAACAAAGCTAAGTCATCAACGTTTATCAAGGAAATTAATTATTATTATTAAATTAAAATGATATTTTGGCGTATCTTCATCAACTGGAAACCCTTGGATAAACAATAAATCGTAAGTCTCTCGAATAAAGATCTTTGTTTCGGCCTTAAAATACGCCAACGCCAGGAAATCCAACTTTCCACTCTTTATTATTTTCTGGTGTGGTTTATATCAAAATTTTATTATTTTAAGACGAATATTTTTATTTTGAATTTAAAATTTTATAAATTGAAAAGTTGCACAGATCAAAAATAAAAACGCTATTTGAAAAAAAAAAGAAATAATAATTCGGAAGCAAAAAGGCAGACCCTGTAAAGATACGCATTTAATGTGCTTGGTATGGATGCATTGAAATGGTGTGAAAGACATTTCCGGTACGGTTAATATCGGCAAATCTGCGTGAAATGCTAGGGGCGGTCTCCGTTCACGCTCAATTGCACCCCAAATAGAGACGATTCATAAAGGTTCGCTTGGTACACAGGTACGGTGTGTGTAGGCAATTTGTATGATCCCTGTATTTATTCCTAATCCCGTCTGAGCTGTCCATCAAGATCAACTCGCTCTCTGTCGCCAATATAACACACATATTTTCAAATCTGCAGATATCTCTCTCTCTCTCTCTCTCTCTCTCTCATTCTCTCTGGTCCTCGCTCTTCTTGCGAATAAACAACAAATAACAAAGTGTCGGTGGTGAATTCGTTTTCGACAATTGTCCCAATCATCTCTGAGGACAACTACAATAATATTATTATATCGAGTGCACGAGAATAACTATTTTAAGGTCGGCTTATCAAAATATTTGGACCAACAAAACTCTAGTTTTTTTTTTCCTGAGGGATTTTGGGGATGTATTTATAGTTAAAAGTCTATTTAGAAGGTGTAATTAAGTAAATAGTTTTTCATTTGTACGGTTTTCTTTAATAACTATAGGTTTAAACCTTCTTACACATTAAAAACTAAAAATATATTTCCAAGAAATAAATTTTGAAACAATATATAGATTTTTGACACCGTACCCAAAATACTTCTAGTAGATATATCTTAATTAGTATTATGTAGTAAGCTGTAAAGAATACGACTAATTTTTGTATTTGATAGACAATCGAAGCAATTTGAATATGAACCCCTTAAAGCGATGATTGTTATTAAAGCGTATAAGCGATTAGTCATAGAAGAAGCGAGCGCGCTTCACCTGCTCTTCGATTTATCATGAAGAGCTTCCACCCGAGTGAATAATGAGCGCGAGGGATGGATCAATTAATTTCCATTTGATGCGTCCTGATGCGTCCCATACATACACACACCCACGCACACACACACACACACACACACACGCATGCATACATCAAAAACACCAACGCGTTCAACGGCACACAAACAAATTACGAACTTAAAGCGTCTTCACATATAGTGTTCATCGCCTAAATTCAAATTATTCACAGGGTGTTCACTTTTCATAGTTATTAGTTATAAATAAGAAACCTGAAAATTTTCAAATCAAAAATTTATTCTGTCTAAAATAAAGGTTTTCGATAAATTGAGTTGATTTTTTTTTTATAAATAAAAATTCATTAGTCGGTTAAGTTTTTTTCAAAGGGTTTCATTTTAAATTTTTAAAATGTATTTGTTTTTCATAGAAAATATAAAAAGGAATTTCCAAATGAATTCAGTTTTTGAAGTTATTGTCCAGAGATAATTTATGTTAATTACATTTTTTTGTAATTATAATTAGGAAAACCTAAAATATGCTTAATTTCATTTTTATTTTATTTGTTCATTCTTTTTTTTTTAATTTAGCAGCCAAATTTTTAATTTATATTTTGACGAAAAAAGGTCTCCTAAGTTGAGTGGCCTATGATTATTATGGAAACAAGAAATTGAAAAGTTCTGAAATTATGCATGATCCACTTTTAGAAAATGATCTATATGATCATTAATGATGGGGTCATGAGAAAAAAATTATATCTTTCTAATTTTTGATGATAACTTCATAATTTTATTTTTGTATGTCTCATCAAGATGCGTGTCCATATTTTTTCTGTATTAATGTTCACTTTTTTAAACAGGGTCTTCACAAAAATAAAATAAAATTTGAGATCAAACAAGTGTTATTTATAATTTCTTTTTTTTTCATAGATACCCTACTTTAAACTTTTTTTATCATTTCCCTTATATTATATATCAAAATTCAAAATTGTTTGAAGCGAAAAGTTCTTAAATCGTTATTTTCCGAGATTTTAAAGAAAGAATAGTTTTTCATTAAGCATATCTTTCATTATTATTAACTTATCATAATTTTTGTAAAAATAAAATGGCTATAAGATTTAATTTTCTATAAAAAATTTTTTTTGAAAACCATAAATGATCGCAAAACCAATCCCTGTAAAATTGTCTTTATTTTCATAAAAGCATGAAATAAAAATTGGAGGATTCAATTAAAAAAATATAGTTGTTGGAAGATTGGAAATGACTTGTATTTTGATTAAAACTATGATTTGGTTAAAGAATCTAGTTTCTATTTATTGTCGTTTTCAAATAGGAAATAAATACTTTAATATGAAAATAAATTGTATGTAATTATTATAAATATTGTTTTGCTTCGCTTCATAAAAAATCTATTCCACTCTGAACAGATAGTAAAACTTTTAGTCCTTCAATTTTGGCATTTAGTCCATTTTCTAAGTTTACTTTCATATATTCGATTTTTCCAGTAAATAAAGGTATTGCAAGCAAGAAACCGGAACAAAGGTTAGTATTTTTTATTAATTTGTTGAAAATTCTATTGGGCTGCTTCAAAACTTCCGCGTCAATTTTACAAGTTTGGAAATTTATATCAGTAGTATGAATTTGGATCATTTTTTACATTATAATACATATTTACAAATTTAGCTACCAAATCAATCGGGGCAATCTTACATTTAATGTGGACTTGAAATAAAAATATTTGAAGAATTATTAAAGTGCTCCTAATAAATAGCACAAAAGCAAAATTAAAAATAAATTGTCCTTCACTTAAGAAAGTTAGTAAATATGTTATTTTTACAATCTTTAACAACTATACTTTTCAGTGCACCATTATTTATTATCCTATTGTAAAACAGACCCTGTATTTTAAAAAATAAAGTAAACGTAGGAAGAGTGAGTGAGTGAAATGGCATACTAGATAGAGGTATAGTAGTAGGTTTGCATGTCGTGACCGAAAATTGAGTGCACGCGTGAGTGCGGCTCTTTTGCTCGATATGCTCGCATATTGTTTACGGGGTGCGTACTTTTATACCCCATTTATATCTACGTACACAAAACACATATAGAGCAGTATATTCTGTGCGCCTCTATCGTTCGATGTTCGCTATCTATGTACCTACTCTGACTCTCTCTACTCAGTCAGTGGCATGGTAGTGTTAAATCTTGTTAGGACGAACGACCGGAAGCGGAACTAGAAGCGCCGAGCGGCGGCCGCATATAAAAGGACTGCCGATGATGATGATAATGCAGCATGGATCATCTTTCAGTTGGCAATTAGCTGCGCACGTTGTTGATTATTATTTTTATTGTGGCCACTTCCGTATTGCTTGATTTATAGACCCCTCGCTTCCACCACCAAGTACAATGCAACGAAAAACATCGTAATCATTTTTTGATTATTATTGTGCAATAGAGTGTTTTTTTTTTTTCACTCTTTTCTTTCTTCCAAAGGGTTGCTTTTATTAGATAGGAATAGTTTAATTTACTTTTAATTTTGTTGTTTTTTTTTTTTGTTGTTAATAAAAACCTGACTTATAATACCATTAACAACATTAAAGAGTTACATTTAGGTATAACATAACTTCAACCTTCAAAAGTTTCAAACAATTATAGTAACATTTTAATAAAACAGCAAAAGAATTTCTGCAAAGAGTGCCTTTAATCATATACAATCTAAAACTCAAATATTTTCGACTATTACCATTTCTTTCAAGTCAAATATCTTCCAGTTTCTGATTGTTTTTCAATTTTACTTTTAAATGACGTACAATCAATTTTAACATGTTTATAATAACTGTTTCCCCATTTTAGTTTTGCTTTATATAGAAAGAATCAATACCACTCTTAAAAAATGTGGAAAATTTTAGTTTTCCAATTTTGGCGTTTGATCTATTTTCTAAGTTTAATTTTAAAAATTCAATATTTTTTCCCAGTAAATTATGGTGCTGCATGCGTGATTTTATTCAACGATTTGTTTCCTTAACCGAAACAGCAATAAGGGTTAGTATTTTTTATTGATTTGTAGAAATGTGGTTCAAAACATCCGTATTCACTGTAATATATTTGGAAATTTATATTATTAGTTTGAATTTAGATACCAAATCAATCCGGGCAATCTTATCCAGGGTGTTTTTTTTAATTGGCCGGTTAACTGTTTTGGGAGAACTATTAGACATAGGGCATTTTTTCTATTTGCATTCTTAATTATCTCCAAAGCCCCACTTACCTAAAATATTTTATGAAAAATTCAGTGTCTTAATAAAAAAATTATATCTTGTATGTTTTTGAAACTAACTGAACAATTCTTTTACTTAATTATTACTATGATATGTACGTTTACATTAAATTAAAAAAAATATTCCAAAAATTCCATAGGGGGATCGAGAAAAAAATCTCAAAAAATATAATTTTAATTTCTAAATAACTCAAATTTTTCAAATGGAACTATACATTTTTTATTCTGTATTATTATATGGCGTAAAAAGACCTTTAAGAAAAGTTAAATTTGGTTATTATCCGATGAATACTTTTTAAGTTATTTCTAGAAAACTAAATTCCCATGTGTTGTTATGGGAGTACGTTGCTATGACGCAGTGGTGACGTCACCTTTTGCAATACTAAC
>JASKGO010000695.1:0-10993 GCA_030556065.1 Holobus sp. GC000080
CTAATTAAACAAAAAAACATAAATATTACTCAACTGAAAGAAGCAATAATTAATATAAATTCAAAACAAAAGGGAATATTGTTTATGTGAAAATGATCAAATTGCAATGTAATTATTCTTATTATTTAAACTAAGTTAATTACCAAAATAATACCCATTGTAAGAAACAATTAAAAACCCGTACCGGAAGTTCCAAACTGTAAGAAAACTTTTCCGCAAAAAGTAATCAGAAGTAGGGAGAGAACAAATCAAAGGCAAATTGCGCATATTTAAAAAGAAACAAAAAACAAATTAACAGAAAAAATAATAATAATTATGAAAATGCATTTAGTGTTTATATACTACTCCTTTATATTGCTTTACTACAATATTACTAGAGTGTCATATAGGCGTCATAAATAATTCATATATTAATATAAAATACAAAATAGATGGAGAGACGGAGAGCAGAAAACGCGCGCGGCCACTTTTCGCGAGACCAACATACCATTCATATTTAAGTGTTACTGCTCTCGCGCCGGACTCACAGTCTAGTTAAGATGTCGTGCGAGTTGGCGGACTTCTTCAGCGGCAAAGTGCTCTTTCTGACCGGAGCTACCGGATTCCTGGGTCGCATCCTATTGGAAAAACTGCTCTACAGTTGCGATGTGCGTAAAGTGTATCTGTTGGTGCGCGAGAAGAAAGGCAAGAAGCAGAGTGAAAGATACAAGGAACTGTTCGAGGGGGCCGTCTTCGAGCGTTTGAAAAAGAAGCGCCAAGACTATATGGACCTAGTGGAAATGGTCATCGGCGATTGCAACGACGACGATCTCGGTGTAGCGGCCAAAGACTGGCAAATGCTGGAGGAACAAGTGCACTTTGTGGTCCATTGTGCAGCCACCGTGCGTTTCGATCAGAAACTTCGCACCGCTTATAAAATCAACGTCGAGTCCACCAGGAGTTTAATTGAACATGCCAAAAATATGAAGCAATTACAGGTAACATTTAAAATTTCTTTTTTCTTTTCAAATTTTTGAATTAAAAAAAAAACTTTTTTAGGCATTTTTATACGTATCGACAGCTTATTCAAATTGCCCGCGAAAAGAGCTGGATGAGGTGGTGATGCCGCCCCCCATGACCTATAAACAATTGAAATCCCTTTTGGAAACCTTCCCCAATGATGACGACATCGCACGTTTGACTCCTGCGTAAGTTGATATTAAATAAACATTTCGTTTCCGCATATTAATAACTCTTTTTAATTTAATTTAATTGACGCAAATCAATTGTAAACAATTGCAGAATTATTGGCGAATGGCCCAATACTTATGTCTTCACGAAATGCATTTGCGAGCACATGATTAGCGTTATCAAAGAAGACCTACCCCTAGCTATGATCAGACCATCAATGGGTAATTATAAACAATAATTATTATTTATTTATTTTTTGCAAAAAAATGTAATTGTGTGCAAAAATTGATTTTAAATTTTATTTTTTTGTTTGTGATAAAAAAATCAGTGTCTTCTACGTATCGGGAACCGTTGGAAGGATGGGTTAACAATTTCTACGGTGCCATGGGCGTCCTACATGGCGTCGGCGTCGGTTTAATAAGGACTCTACATTGCCAACCTGAATTAAAAGGTGACATTGTTCCTGTAGATTATGTTGTCAATGCAATGATGGCCGCACTTTTGGCCACAAACAAAACGTAAGTTTTTCTATTCGTTTTAAAATTATTTCTTTATTACAAAAATCAATAATTTAATGATATTTTTAAAATCGATTAATTTTAATTAAATGTTTTTCTGTTGTACTATTCAGGGGTCGCATCAATGAGTTGAAAATTTACAATATGGTGGCTGCAGAACACGCAATTACTTGGGGTAAGTAATTGTTTTTTATTAAATAATTAATTTTACTTTGTTTTTTCTTTAATTTTCTCTTAATTTAATGGCACAATAGTTTTTTTTAATGATTTTGTTTTGTAACTATTTCAAAATATATTTCAATAACTTTTCAAGAAATAAAAACTTCATATTATTAAAAGAAAAATAATTAATAAATTTCAGTTAAATTGAATTAAACACAAATTACTTAAAAGTGTCTAATTAAAAAACAAATGAAAATATTACTAGATACATTTAGCCAATGTTATTAAAATGTTTTTTGTGGAAATTCATTTTGCAAAAAGATTTTATATTGTTTAACAAAATGATAAAAGCTATAAAAGATTTATCAAGACATCATTATTTTTATTAGAGAACAATTAAAATTATACTATTTAGTAATTGAAAAAGAACAATAAACTGCTTTGAAAATTACACAATTCAACCTTAAGCATCTCTTTGACATGTTAATTGAAAAACAAATTTCGACTGGGAGATGTCCTTTAAAGAGGCCGTTCATTTATTGCTCTCACATATCTCTCACTTCTGTGGCGTCAGCCAACAATTTTCAATATAATGTTTTCAATTTTATTAGTTATTTGTCATTAATAAAACGCACTTGAAAACAATTAAACCGACAACTGAAAAAGTCTTATCTTTTATACGCTTAATGCTTTCAAATGAAGCGAAATAAATTAACACTTTGCTGTTTTTTTATAAAAATTTTATGACTCTACTAAATGGAACAACATTACTTTTTTTTGCTTTTTTGAGGGTTAACAAGTCTTAAATTATTTTCATTTAAAAAATTAAAACATTTCCTCTTGGACTACGTAATAAAAATCTGATAAAAAATTTACTTTTAAAAATGGCGCACACAAAGTTTATAAGTTTTTTTTTCTGCTTAGTCATTTAATTTTTCATTAATTTCAAAACATAAAAAGCATTTTTGAATAAATCAAATACTTTCTTAGGAAACTTTAAAAAGTGCTAAATCTTAATTAAATATTTTAACAGCGGAATAAGAGGCAAAGCAGCAACGAATCTGTTTGCTTTACGGAAAACTTTAAAAGTTCTTTCGAAATGTCAGCGCAACATAAAAAACCAAAAACAAAAAACAAAACAAAAATCACAAAGAAATAATAATGGTATCTGTTAATTGCAGGATTTTTAATAAAAGTCGCCATGAGCACAACATGGGAAATCCCCAGTATGCACGCCGTTTGGAAGGTATCTTTCCGCCCCAACCGATACAAATGGAAATACCAGTTGGACGTCTTCAGACTGCACACAATTTACGCTTATTGTGGCGATCTCTTTTGCAAAATTGTGGGCAAAAAACCAATGTAAGTATGCGGCGGCCCGGTGTCCTTGCATCAATCATTTACATTTTAATTCTTTGATTAATCTTTTAATTGCTTCCAAACACAACAAACGAACATTATTTTTGCTTCTAAACAAATAATAGGTTTATGGAAGGATACGCGAAATTGCACAAGTTCTTGGCCGTCACTTCGTACTTTTCGAACCGCGAGTGGAATTTCCGGTGGAACAACACGCGAGACTTATGGAAGCAGTTGGACGAGAAGAGCAAGGACCAATTCGAATTCCGCATCGAAACCGTCGATTACAAAGAGTACATTTGGAGTATATTACGCGGCGGCCGCATCCATCTGACCAACGACCCCCTCGACACCGTACCCGCCGCTAAGAGGAAATTGCTGCTCTTTACCGCTGCACATTACATCATTCTCGCCCTAATGTACTATGCAATTTTCCTATTTTTCAAATTTTTCTATGACATTTTCTATCCCCATTAAGTGCACACCATTTTTAAAATTTTAAGTTTACGTAAAATAATTTTATTTTGTAAATAATTAATAGGTTTTTGTAAATTAAAAACTTCTTATTAAATATATTAATTATACGGTAACAAATAATAATTAAAACAAATAGCGATTATTTTCTGCATTCCTTCCGACAGTTTGCACGGTTGCACTTTCCAATTTATTGGAAAACACATATGTTACAGATACAAATGCAGTTTCTCTATAGCATATCGATGCAATTTCTAAAGGATTGTTATTAAATATTCATTTGTTAGCTTGGCCACTACATACATATAGCATAAGAGCGATCAAGTGTATAAGAAGAGCAAAATATATTTATTTTTAAGAAGCTAAAGAGCTTCTATTTCGGGCTTTGGCAGAAAAGAGAGCACAAAAGAGATCGTCGAAGCAAATGGAATATAATGATATATGATCGATAAATTCAACTTTTTCCAAGTTCCCCATTTTCCATTTCTATAATGGCAAGCAACGAACGTCAATTTGAAGCATTTAAATTTCCGATTGCAGTCGAATGAGTGCGCGCTCTGCTTGCTATCTATAGGAAAACTTAGCTGCTTTTACTCGGCTGCCACTGCGATTGAGGGAAAACAATTTTCCTTCGAGCTGCATAAAATTATTTTAGGTGAAACAGACAAATTACGCGTTCTTTTTTCGTGTTTTTTTTTTATGCTAATTTTTGACTTCAGCTTCTTCTGCATTTACAAGTTTACAACTTACTACTTTCAGTGCGAAAAAAATTATTTGCTTTTAATTAATTTTCTTTTTTCTGCTTGAAAACAAATTTTTGGGGAATTTTATACGTTATTTTAAATTATGTGATTAATTTAAATAAAGTACAAGTCAGTAAAAAAGCAATTAAAGTTATTTATCACTTAATTAGAGCTTTTAATTAATTAAACTATGACTAAGCAGAATATTAAAACGGTGGGCAAATAAATTAATTAAAATTTATACTGTACAAATGTTCTAATGAAAAAAAGAAGAGAATTCTATAAACAAAGCTGTGGAAATTTATTGACAATTTTAAAATGATTAAAATATTAATTATTACAAAGTCTCATAAACTGAGCAATTAATTATTGAAACGAATTTGAAATGCAAAATGCAAATATTTATTAAACTGAACTGAAAGTCAAACCAACCCTTTAAATTTTTAATTGCAATAAATGAAAATAATAATTACTCTTTTAAATATTAATTTATTTTTTAACTAAAAAAAAAAAAACAAAGAAAAAAGTACTCAGCAATTCATACAATCAATTACCAAATACATAACAACAACAAAAAAAGCATTCAAAAACGAATAACATACAATAAAAAAAAAGTGTAAAAACCGAAAAATATTCTATTTAATTAAAGAAAAATGATTAATCTTTACCCAAAAAGTAAACGTCCTTGTGGCGGACGCTGGCAATTCCAACAGATTTTTGTTTTACTACTCTCGAAGGTTAATTGGTCAAAGTAATTACACGGTTACATTCGGCCTCCTGCCAGCAGCTTACAGAAGAAGGGCAAAAGGGACGATTTTTTATAGGCGAAGGGGGTTGCTCGTGCAGAGACCTGCCACCGTTCGTTCGTATCGGGATGCCGTTTGTTCGCCGCCACCACCTGGGAAAGACTGACTGACACACAACGGCGGCGGCCTACTACCGCCACCGACAAAACCAATACATCCTAGCCGTGATCCGTGCACGGACGTGCAAAGGGAGGCGGCGAGGGAGGAAAACACGAGGAGGGAAAATTTCACATCCATACTCGCAATCTGCCTCTCTCTCTGTGTGTCTCTGTGTGTGCGTGCATTTTAGACGACGCCCCATGCAAGCGGCGCATGACTTTTCGCAAAATTTCCCGATTTATAATATGCTTTCCCACTATGAGAAACAACCTACAAACATATTTTCCCTTTATGACTTAACTGAGGACCAACTGCAATATTTCCGCCAAGTATAAAACGGGCGAGCCTGCAAAAAGCCCATTTGGGTATTCAAAATTATACCCCTTTTCACTTTTATTTAGTGGGCATTTAGTTTTAAGTGCGTAGTTAGTTTCAGTTCTATTAAAAAAAAAATTGTTAGTACTTAAAAGATGCCTATAAAATGCGCAAAAGTTATTTTTTCACAGCATAAATAACAAAATAAACCAGTACCAAAGAAGTTTTCCAATATACAAAAAACAATTTAATAGAATCAAACAATTAAAAATAATTGTTAAAAAAAAAAATTGTAAGAAAAACCAGAAGAAAATTCTTCAAAAATTTAAATTTGGCGCCACGAAAAGAAATTCATGATGGCCGCCAAGCACTGTTACCACAAGAGCCAGCTGAAAGTACCCAACGATCAAAACAAAAACCGATTTATGACGTTTTGTGCACAACACACGCCCGTTTGTCCTTAAGCATTTTGCTCATTAATCGTCCCTTAAGTAAAATGCTAATCAATTTGGGAACTAATTGCTAGGTTCAAAGTAAGTTGCAAAGCCACCGTTCATTTTAAAACACTTCAAACGAATATTATCGATCGAAATGGCCACTCGTCTGTTTCCATTTCCGCCTGCAAAGCAGTAAAACAGGAACAGGAAACTTGTTGCAAGCGCCTCAAAATGGTGTATTTATCATTTTCCTGTTTACAAACGACCAAAATTTAAACGTCGATAACCGATTTATTGAATTTTCGCAAGCGAAATTGCATCGCAACAGTTCCTGCGATGTCTCATTGCAAAGCTACACATCTAACATTAACCTCCAAAAGAAAATGTATTAATTTCATACTAAAAACAAGCTCTGCTTTTCTAGAAAATGATTAACACCATGGAAAACGCAAACAAAAACTTACTGCTTAAAGGAAACAAGACTTATTTCAAAGAGATCTCTTTGGATTCGCACGACCTGGTAAGTTTTCTTTTCTACAACTATGAACTTTCATAAAAGTTTTTAAATGAATAAAAATTACAGCTAGTAACACCTGAACCATTTTTACCTCCAATAAATGACCTGGGGAAGCATTTACTGCAAGCAGCACAAGATGGTGACTTGGAAGAAGTGAAGAATTTATTGCAAAAAGGAGCGCCTTTTACTACAGACTGGGTAATTGAATAAGTAACAAGAAAACAAGCAAAACTAATCCAATTTTTAGTTAGGAACTGGTGCATTGCATTTAGCTGCACAGAACAATCACTTGGAACTTTGTGAATTGTTGCTAAATGCTGGAAGTGGCAAAGATGCAAAGACTAAAGTCGACAGGACACCTTTGCATATGGCTGCTTATGAAGGACACCTACAAATTGTCGAATGCTTACTGAAACATGAGGCTGATATTGATTCTAGAGACTTGGTAATTTAAACAATTAACTAAAAACATAAATATGAAAATTTATAAAAAACGTTTAAAAATTAGGTAATTTACTGAAAATATTTGCAGTTAAAAATGACTCCGCTGCATTGGGCCGTTCAAAATGGACATGCAGAAGTGGTGGCTTGTTTAGTGCGAAACGGAGCTTTGACAAATGTTTCAAACAATTTCGATTTGACTCCTCTGGACATTGCCGCGCAAATTGACCGTTCGGATATAGTGCAAATAATTAAGTTTACAATTAGGGACCCACTTTCCGCGACGAGACATCTGACGATGGAGCTAAACAAAGAAGACGGCGAAGAGGAGAAGATCTCCAATGAAGATGTTCCTCCACTAGCTCTCCATGAAGAATTAAATAAAGAAATTGATTTAGCAAGTTTACCTTGTGGTAATTATTTAATTTGAAACGCTTTAAAGTGAATTAAATTAAATAAACATTTGCAGAAACAGTAATACTGGACGATGAAGCAGAGGATGCAAATGAAGTGATGCAAAGCGTGGAGGAATCGGAGGAATTTTGCGAAGCAGAAAAGAACGATGAAAATTCCAATGGACACTTTTCGGAATCGTTTAAAATCTTACAGCAGCACGGCATCACAATGTTACCAATCGATAATAGCAATATTTTAAATGCTGTTATGGAAACGGGGCATTCTGTTGTTTTAACAGGTTCGCTTTTGCTTTTCTCTTTTTTTTGTTATTTTTGGCGCCTAATTTAAAATTTATTACTAATTTAATTTAATTATTGATTAAATTTTCAATTGCAGAAGCCGGAAAGCAAGCACTGAATTCGATAAAAAGCGAAATGCAAGTGGATAAGCTACCAACAAAAGTAATAAAAAAGCCGGCGATATTAAGTAACGCCACTCCATCGAGCGGAGCGATAAAAAAGAAGAAAATCATCACGGTGACAAGCGATCAGTTCTTGGCGATGACCGCAAACGGCACGAGTGGTCTTCGCATAATCAACGGCAAATTAGTGCAACAGAACACTCACACCGCTCAAGATGCCGGCAAACAAATTAAGCGAATAGTTATGAAGAAAGACAAAGTGATATCTGCATTACCGGTAAATATAAAAATAAAATTCAAACACTTTTATTTATTGCCTATTTTAAATACTATGAAAATTGAAATTATTTAAAATAATTAATAAAAATCTGTTTTGTTTCTAGGAAAGCAATAATAAAGTGCTATCAAATTTGCCGCGTAATACACCGAAACCGAACTTCTTAGCAGCTCAAACGGAGCCCACAAATGATATAGAACTACTGATGGAACAATTACGCAAAGCGCACCGTCTAATAGAAAACTATAAGCAACGCCTGGCAAAATCCGAACTGGAGACTCTAAAGTATAAGAAAAAGTGTCGCTTCCTACTGCAAAATCTAAACAAATTGAAAGTGCCCTTTTGAATTGACTTAACTTGAAAAAAAAAACTAAGTGCGTTTTTCGTTTCCGTTCTTCTGTAAATAGTTCCTAATTTTACGTTTACTAATTATAAATTGTTTGGATTATTAATTAACGAATAATACGAATAAAGTTTTGTACTTTTTGCCTGTCTGAATGCACTTCTTTTTCTGTTATTTGTTATTTTATATAATGAAAATATGATTTGAAAATGCCGAATTAAAAACAATTTTCGATAATTGTTTTCAATTACCAGTCGGTTCTTTCATTTGCGGCCAAAGGTGAAGAAGCGCTCATGGGTAATGTGTGTAATGTAATGTAATGTGGTAAAGGCAGCAAGAGAAAGGTAAACACAGCAAGTGTAGCCTAGCTAGCTAGCTATAACGGACCGGCCCACTACTTGCTCTATACGCTGCTGTATTATATACATATCTCTCTGTGGCAAGAAGAAAGACAAAGTGAATGATCCTACCTTAGGAGGAGATTTTCCTGTTCCATTACTACTGCTCTCGCTGCCGAAGAAGCAGTAGTTGCGGAGAGTCAGCGCGCCGATCCGCGATCCACCGAAGCACACAAGTCGAAAACACCTGAAAACGAAATGGTTTTTTAATTAATAACATTATTAAATTCACAAAGTCCAAAGTGCACTCTTTAATTTAATTTTAATTTTTGGATATTACTACTTTCAACTCAGAATAACAAGGTGAGTTTCTTTTACTTTTCCATTTTTTTTATTATCAAATTTTTGTAGTAAGACACTTAATTGGATTTTATTTAAAGTAAAACAAATAAAAACTGAAGAAATAATTAATTGCTTAAGCTTAAACTATTAATTGTTAAATCTAATTGTTGTAATCAAGATAATCGTATAAATAGTAGGTTAGTTGAACCGTTAGATGAGAGCTTTGAAGATTGTTTAATTAACGTTTTTGCCGCTGAAATAATTATTAAAGAAATAATTGCCCGGTGTGTAAAATTCCTACGATTTTTTCTTATAGTGTAATTTGTGTCGTATTATGCAATTCTGGTATCCTCTTCAGCGGGACCATTTCAAAGCATTGGAGGAATGCAAATCGAAAAGAATTCGTTGGGTGTAACGCTCATCTTCTTAGCATATATCAGAAAAAATGTTAATTGAATATACTGGATGCTTTTTCATTTATTTAAATTCATTTTATATCTTTTTTCTGGCCCACATTTTTTCGATTTCCTGCTAGAACATCCTATTGATTTTTTATTTTTACATTTAGTACAATAAAAAAAAAAGATTTTTCAATGGAAATATTTTTTAAAAAGAGAATTAAGTTAAGAAACTGTAATTCTCTGCAATAAAAGAAAGAATAAAAAACTGTTTATTGGTGTAAACAACGTTTTAACTTTTAACGATTTTAAATTTCAAATAATCGGCACTTTCACCACAAAGTCTTTATCTTCGAAATGCTAAAGATGCGCAAAGATGCAACCGAGGAATTTCTCCGCTAAAAGCCTAGGCATCTGCCAATAGCCATTAAACGTACCAAAACTAAAGACTAAAGAAATTTTCCTCCGAGGAAAACGACTTTCAAATTTTTAAAAGTTTTGAAAACTATTTTAAAAGTTTTGGGAAACTAGGAATATGCTTATGCCTTATGCTTTTATTTTTTATGTTAACCTTAACATTAAAACATAAATTTTAAGATTTAAACAACAAAAATGTATAATACAAGAAGAAGAATAACCACTGGCCCATAAATTAAAGCGTGAGAACCAACTGTTACATCGTTTGCTTGCACTTTAAAAGATTAATGTGTCTTGATGCTTTTTAATGTTACAATGCTTCACAACTAAAACGTCTAGTACGTGTTTTTCTACTTATTTTTACTGCTTTTGTTAACTGCTTGTACTTAATAATAGTTATTTTTAAGAAAACCGCAGAAAAAAATTGCTTAAAATTAGAGCAACTAAGGTTACTAATACAATGTAAAATTAACGCATTTACGCTATGAAAAAATTACCAAGTATTGAATTTTACTTACACAATTGATTAAGCTGACTTAGTTTTTGCATTCGCACTTATAATTAACCCTTTATTCATTACATTTAATTAATTAATTAATTAAGAAACACTAAATAAAACGCACCACAAACACTAACAACTGAAATAACGCGTGGGTCATAAACAAATGTCTGCCAACTGAAAAGGACCGAATTTTTGAATTTTGTTTTTTTAAGTTGGCAATCACTTTGTGCCGCGCTTTTTGAATTTCCCATAAAATAGAAAACATTTTTAAAGAAACAAATTATCAACACTAATTAATGCCAAATACCAGATAAATAATTGGCTTAAAATGTTAAAATTTATTGAAGAAACCGTTATAATTTAAATTTTAAACGATTCTACCGGTTCGCAATAAATTATATCGGGCTTTGATCAAAGACTCGACACTCTGGACAAATTTTATGGTCTGTAATTATTGCACTAGTTGAGATTTGGACGGGGGTACCATAAAATCATAAATCATAATTTTCCCGGGGTAC
>JASKGO010000696.1:0-17662 GCA_030556065.1 Holobus sp. GC000080
TGGTTTTTCCGCCATAACTCAATTTTTTCAAATGGCACCACCCACCGGCACCCAGACTTTTTTGTTCCCCTTCAAATAACAAATCGATTGGTACCATTCATGCCATATTTGCTAGAAGCATTTTTAATAAATTAATTATTGAAATTCATAATTAACAGTTTTTGCTTAAACCGCATGCATAATAGTATGCTATGGAATTCGATGTGTTTGAAAACGTATGCAAAAACTGTTAATTGTGAATTTCAATAATAATTTTATTAAAAATGCTGCAAGCAAATATGACATGAATGGTACCAATCGATTTGTTATTTGAAGGGGAACAAAAAAGTCTGAGTGCCGGTGGGTGGTGCCATTTGAAAAAATTGAGTTATGGCGGAAAAACCATATACCCATGTTTCTTTCAACAATAACTTCGAAAATAAGGTATTCATAAGGAGGCTGTGACTTTCAAACATTTGAAATTTATGTCAATGAATCGGAAATATTGTCTTATATACGTGAACCAATTTTCATAAAAATCGGTTGGTAAATAAAAAAATGAAATAGGTGCGTCTAAATCCGTTGTCACCCTGTATAATGCTATGTATAAGCACATGACTAGTTTATCTCCCTTAGTAAATATTGTACATGCAGTGTGTAAAGTTTCGACTGTAATTGAATAATAATTCGTGAGGAGTTCAATTAATCAAGAGGACGCGGATTAATAAAACAGGTCGACGTTCGTTGAGAAATAAAAAATAACACGGTAGAAAAAAAAAGAAATGATGCGGGCTTCAATATTTAATGGCTCGTAAAATTGCCAATTTACGCACACACGAATGGAATTATTTTTTGATATTCGCGGGTGCAAACAAAGAGACATTAAATGCGGCCGCTGCATGTTATTTATGGAATGGCATACTTTATCGTTTGGCCCTTAAAATTATTTATGCAAAGTACTTAGGGAATTGTATTGTTCTTTTCTTCTCGTCACGGTTACAGTTACAGTTCAGATGCCGCTGGTTTCAACGGAATAATTTATTGTACGAGGGGAGAGATGCAGTTTTTACTTACGTAGGCTAACCAATTGGCTTAATCTGTTTTATTTGCACTGCTGAAAATGATATTTTTATAGACCTCCTGTATTCATAAAAACAGGGAAAAAAAAACCTTTAATTTGCAACAGGAAATTCAAATAGAAATTTAAAATATCTAAAATTTGAAATGGAGTTAATGCACATATTAAAGAATATAAAATAAACGAAATAAATAAATATTCAATTTGAAAACAATTTAGAAATTCGTTTCATTTAAAATCAACAAAGATGCAAATATTGACAATAAAACGTTCAGTACGTTGTGTGCATCGTTGAATAATGCATGACAGTTTTAGTATTTATTCTTTTTGTGTCGTTTGTGCTGGGAAAAAAATATGCAGCTTCAGCAAGACGAGTGTCTCGGATGGCCATCAGATAAATGCCTCTTATTTTCCTCGATCTACATATTCCCCATATATATTTTCTATTAAATTTCCCTCTTGTCGACCAGATTCGTAATTTATTGATGCGGAATATTTCATTGTCTTAAACAAAGAGCCCGAAGGCACATCAGCGCTGAAGACAACACGCAAATGTAAATTCATATTCAGAGCGAAAAAAGAAATTGGAACCGCCATTAAAAAAAAAAAAACGAAATAACAGGACAAAGTTTTTAAATACGAAAAACCGAAACAAATAATTAACTTTTTTCTGGTTTTTGTTATTTGCCTTTGAAAGCGCGCAACTCCATTGAATCCGCTAACTGGGTTACACTTAATGAAACAGGAATCGAACGCTTAATATCGGATTTTCTTTCGAGCTTTGATTTTATAAGACGCGAACGAAGCAAGGGGAACAGAAGACGCTTTTAATCAGTCCCCTTCGATGTATTTAATCTGGCTTAAAGTTGCAATTAGTTCGCCGTGAAATTTACGCCCCGCTCGCGAAACTATATCTGCTTAGATTCGTGCAGCGGGGCCCGGCTAGACGGTGAAGTCAGCCAGAAGCAGAAGCAGAAGGAAGAGACGGAGCTCGCATGGAGATTTCGCTTTAAAATTCAATTTCCCAAGATGCTCTTTCTTTTCACTCACGTGTCCCGAACGATGGAAATAAACATGACGAACATCCGTCATCCACTCTTGAATCGTGGGAAATTTATCGAGCATCACAAGGGACCGGCGAAACTCGCACCCGCTTTCCATCCCCTTCAAACACACGCCCGCGCCCGGCGCTTTCTCTTTTCGCACACACAACAACAACAACGACCCTCGACAAAACACAATAAAATGTTTGCCCTTCAATGTGTGCCTAAATAATAACATGTTTAATTATTGCCCTTTCCTTTTAGGGCCCGTATTCACACGCCACGCACACTGGAAAATTCAATTTTAAAAATTCCCTGGAAAATTTTGTAAATTTGGCATTTTCCCCCTGAACACAAAAAATTCAAAAGTTTTTAATTATTTTTGATTGTCCCTTTAAAAGTAATAAATTGCAATAATAACTTTCATTAGTTTTAATTGAATGACATTACTGTAAAGGGAATTCGTTGGATTTCATTGTAATTCAAATGACAATAAAATTTTATTTGCAAGTCGAAAGTTTTAAAAATATGGGATAAGTGTATCTCGTTTGTGATCCATTATTCGTTAGCGCAAAAGGGCCGTGGAGATTGAGAAAATTCAATTTGATATACTTTCGGAAAAATTGTCACGCACCGTCAAGGAGATGATTATTACTTTTATTTTCCACTACAGTAATAATACTTCGCATCTTTCTATCTTTCTTTCTCTCTGGCTTGCTTTCCTGATGGCTCTTTATTTCGTTCTTTCACTCTGTTAGTAATTCTCGATGTGCTATACCCGCCGCAACTCCAAGAATGTATTGTTGGTTGTTTTTCACCCCCGTTGTGATGATAAACATGTGACATGTCTTGCGCTGATGACACGTAATAAACCGAAAAGAGGAGAATGAAATAACACTGAGGCAACAATGAAGGAATGCAGAGTCCTTTCACATCCCGCATCCTGAAATTGATATACCGACGCCTTCTTTTCTCCAAAGGCAAGAAATTCCATTAACATTTTATCGCTTTGCCTTTTAATTAATTTGCTTTTTATACTCCATCTATGTAATATTATAATAAAAGATTTTCGCATTAAATAATTTTGTTTTTTTCATTAAATAATTACTAATTATTTTTTTCAGCAGATAAAAAATCTGATGAATAAACTATACAAAGTAAATTGTTTTAACTGAATATTGAAGATTTTTATAACATTTGGCATATAAAAATTTTATGCGGCCAATATACGCCACATATGAAAAAAAAATGATGCTGAAAATAGTTTATTATAGATAATTTTATGCTTGAAACGATGAAGAAAGGAGGAAGAAGTTCGCTCCGGTTGTCTATAGGACTCCCACCAGAACGATATATCGAAGCGAAAAGAAAAGCCACTTAAAAGATTTATGATACCAATGAATCAAGCAGAGTAGTAAAGTCGAAGGCAGCAAAAGGATATATGGTGTACGCTTTTTTTTTTTCTTTTTCAGTCGAAATTCCGCACCATACTGTCACTCTGTGTGCACCAATTTGCTAAATATCATTTTTCGAGGAATTTATTCGTTTGCTGAGAGCGATTTTCGAAAGCGCCATATTCTTTTTCGAGTCCTGCGCCGCACGTTTTACTCGAATTTTACCAATACTGGTACGTATGAGTTTAAAGGAAGGATAACGAGCGCTAACAGTATTTACTACATTAATTTCATAAATTATGTTGAAGACAGGATAATGTACTTGAACAATGTTCAACTTTTACAACGACCACATTAACGTAAATTCCTTTTTATTGTCTTGCCTCTCTCGCTTTCGCTCCTCCCAGCTCGCCGTTTTCTCCGCGAGACCATCAATTTCAACATTTTTTTCCATACAAATTGTTACAACAAAAAAAATTTTTTTTTGCTTATTAATATTTATTGCGGAAAAATGTGCTTTCGCTTTTCGCATTACGGAGTTTAATAGAAATTTTTGAATTTTTTATATTTCATTACGTATTCATTAAAAAGTTAAATTAAGTTCGGAGAATTTTGTGTTTTGTTATTTTTCTTTTTTATAAAGAATAAATTCTATAGAATAATGATAATGATAAAATGATATAAAACAAAAAATCCCTTTAAACTTTAAATAACTTTGTTTGATCTATGCAGGAAAATTTTAAATGACATTCTATATTTTTCTAAATTCTATAATTTTGGTACCATTTTTATATCTTTTACCTTAACAACTTTTAATAATATTAATATTTTATTGTCAAAAAGGAAAAAAAATGTGACGTCTTTCTAAGTCGTAACTTTTAATACAATGGATCAATATTAATATTTTTTACTCAAATTATAGTGAAATAGTGCTGAAAACTTTTATAATTGTTAAATTTACAAAATAATGTTTCCTAGTAATTAAAATATTAAAAGAAATGTTTAAATTAATAGTTAAAAGTTTGAGAAAACGTCGTTTAATTTCAAATAGAGTTATTGACATTCTTATAGATTGATAACAAACAATAAAAATAATGTAAAAGTTGTTGCTCTGTACTTAAATTTAATAATTTTAGAACAATTAAAATTTTAAACTATTTCTATGTTAAACTACGGCAGATATAGGATTGAAGTCTCTTTTTTTTTTCGATTTTGACTATAAAAAAGAATAGTTTTTGAGATAAAAAATAAAATAAAAATAAAAATGGTACCAAAAGTATTTTAATTTTAAGACCAAATAAAATCGTAAAAAAGTAATTAAAATAAAATAAAAATTTATAGGATGTCATTAAAAATAATGAAGTTGATAACGACGTCTGGTAAAATCGCAAATGCCAACATCTTGAAAAAAGTCTCATAGATTAAATACTCAGCAAAAAATTTCTAATTTAAAACTATCTTAGAATTAAAAAGTATTTTAAAAGACTCTAAAAGACGATTTCAATTATTTTTTGAATGTTAAAATTTTACTCTTGAACAAATACTTTTCTAATAACAAAAACACTTGTAGCCCAATAATAAAACAGAAGAATAAGTACTTGAAGGAGCACTGTCAGCACGTATAGGTAATGATATAAGTCGCCTACAGGTGGTCCAGGTGAATAATTTATGCGCCAATTCCACACGTATTCGGCTGCTGCTCGTCGTTCAGATATACAGCGAGTATATCAAAAGGGCGAGTGACGTAAAGTGCGGTCGCGGAAGATGCAAAAACTTGATAATATTGCAATAAAATTAAAATATTATGTGTCTTCCTTCCGGCACCCTGCGGTGACATTTATTTTCCGTTTTTGGGCTGCGGCCAACCACCGTATCGAGTTCTCTGTACGCGCCTTGCTCGGCAGTCCCTTCTATTTATTGCGCAATAAACTCGGCGTAAAATAACTCGCCGCAAAAATTTCGATTAAGATTTCATGAGGAATTTGCGATTATTTCTCTTTGCGATTTAATTTCCGCACTGAGGCAAAACCGAGCGCTGTTCACGAGAACGGGGCGAGCGCCCTTTCTTTTCTTTTACTTCTTCGATTCAATCCCTCGGTCCCATAAATGTTGCAGAAGGAATTTCGGAGGAAGTGTGGTTTGCAAGTAGCGTTTTATCGCTTACCGCTTTCGATTTATTATAAATTTATACTTTGATTAGAATGGCTCGGAATGTCTTTTCTCTTTAACGTCTCAAATTTTAGTGCTTTACTTTAGCTTTAGCAGGGCTTGCTTCAATTAACTCTATTTTGATGTATCTTTTAAAATGAAAATCTCTACAGCCAAAAGCAATTAGTAAAAACTTAAATAATTAAATTAAAAGAATTTCCAGAAAGAAAAAAAGAGGATTCAATAAGTGAAATTAAATGAAATCAGTTGCAATTAAAGAAAAAGGCGCTTTAAAGTATAATTAAAAGTAAGTGCACAATAAAAGTAATTACAATAGCACTTGAACCGTAAAAATAAAAGTGAATTTAATGTTTTTCGCAAAGGACATTCGGATTAAGGGATTAGGGTGCCATCCGGGGCCAGAGCTTTCTATTGTCCTGGCGAGTATCATCCAGCGAAACGAGTTTTAAATATTTAACACAATTTATGAAACAAAAACTTAACTTTTAATCTTTCTAAAACCCCTAAAACTAAAACATTCTCATTTTTCTACATAGCGAAATATTTTTTAATCCACGAAGAAAATTTAAGACAGATTGATTGGCTGATGGGTTGATGGGTGCATTTTATAATACATAAAATCGGCAGCAGAGTTTAAAATTTAAAGAGCGGAATTTTGACGGGGGAGTGTTTCTGAAGTGAGTGTTGCATATAAATATTATAGCATAAAGTATTGATTTCCCCGGTTCATATCTAAAATATGCAGTCGACTTAGAATTTCGACACACACGCACGCACAGACACACACACAAACGCTACACATACAAAGAGTCGCTCAGTTTGCTCTCCTCTCGAAGGCAGAGGAGGCAAACAAGCGAAAGAATTCTTGTCAAAACGGTCGTAGTCGTCAAATATGTTTGGCGTTGTTTGTTCGCTTGTTGCGACTAAATTTGCATAGAGTAGCTTTCGCAGCGGTGGCGATAATTAGAAATCCGTTTCAGACGTAACTCGAGTCCAATTAAGTATCCACGTTTTGTGTTGTAATTTGCAAACGTAAGATCGCTACTGTTTATTTTTCGTTTCGCTTTTTTCTGTTTCCCCGCTGCTGCTGCTGCCGTTGCCGTTGCCGTTGCTGCTGCTGCTGCTGTTTGTTTTGTTTTAGTTGGTGTACTCACGTTTGCCTTTAATAGGCTTTGCAAACAATATACTGTTGGTTCTAAAGGGAAGTCTTCTGAAAATGGTGCGTTTTGTGCTCGAAAAACTGTTTTGTTGGCAGAAAAGTAAAGCGCCACAAAGGAGATGTAAAGATTAGTATATTCTTTCCATGTTTGATTCGGTCGTTGCGATGGTCATCAATAGATTTCCCTTTACCGTCTCCCCTTTGTTTGCGAGACTTTTATTTTCAGACTTTTTTATCTCTGGCTTGAATTATAAGTTTATCGTGTATAAAAAGAGAAAAGAAGTTTTTCATGTCTTCTGCAATCATTAAATTCTGATTTATTTAAGTAAGACTAACAAATATAAAAGCCATTGATTTTTTTTACTTTTATTAAAAATTAAAAAATTAAATGTTTCTATAAATAGAACAACATAATAATAAAAATAACAGTATTTCCAATTATTCATTAAATTTTAGCCATAAACCAACGGATTTAAAATAGCAATTAAAACAATAATCACCTCAACAATAATAATAATAACAATCATAATAAATTAATTGTTACTAAAATAGAGATTGTTTTATTTAAATTTATATTGGTAAATTTTCACCTAAATTAAAAACAAATTTTCTACATAACTTAAAAAAAACACAGATAAATTGAAAATAAACCGGAAAGCCAATGAAGACATTTTGCATGTTACAAGGTTGTTTATACTTTATATTACATATCTACCCAAAGTAGGAATTTCTAGTTTTGATTAATGGAAATTGTTAGCGAGAACCGATATATCTATACGAGCAGAGAGTAGTACACGAAATGAAAAGCAAACACTATACATAGCACAGTAGTTTCGGAAGCGGCGCTCGCTCTCCATCCGAGCAACAAATCGAAGGAATAAAATCGCGCTTATAAACGAAAATATTCGCCTGTCGTAAATATTTTACTGTTATGCCAGTCCGCAGCGCAGAAAAACGGACTGCTCGCGCCCCGCTTGCGAAGGGGTTGCCCGGAAAAACAAAGAGGCTCGCCGCTCGGAAAACCTAAGGGACGAAAGCGTCCGCTTTCGCAATGCTTCGCAGCAGCAGATAGAAAGACGGAGAGCAGGATGGAGTGGCACATGTAGAGAGGAGAGAGCCAGCGTAACTATATCGATTAATTTTCCCTCTGTTGTGTCCTTCTGGTTGTACACAAACACTTAAAGGACTCTCTTTGTGTGCATTTAAAGGATAGCGCGGTCAGCGCTAGTCGCACCACAAATATCCTGTATCCAAGTGCGGTGTAGTATCCTTTATATAGAAGGATTATTCGGAAGTTAGTCTCAATCTAATTCTCTTTTCGCAGCAACTTGATTGCTTCGGATCGCTTAACTTTCAATCTTGATTAATCCTTTTTTCATGGGAAGCGACGCGCAGGACTTTCGCTTCTTGCCCTCGTGCGCTCACTACCTTTTGCGATGGATATGGAGAAAAATGATCAGATGTATGTAATATATAGGTGCACACGTTCCATGACCTATAGATATAAAGTTTAAACTAGTCCCTAACGAAAGCTCTTTAAACATACATATTTTAAGGGGCGGTTTTCGTATATGTAGCTACATCGCTATAATATACGTTGGCGAAGTTTACACAAAGTGCTTTCGCATGGAGTTTCTCTCTAATGTAAAGCAGAAGGAAAGAAGGAAAAAAAAGGAACGATGAAAAATTGCGGTCCACGTAAAAGTGTCTACTGCTAGTCACTATTACTTTTATACGCTTTAAAAAATGCCTAATTTTTCCCCCTTAAACAAAATCTTTTTTCGTTTTGGGCGCTCGCGCGAACCCAGTCAACGGTTTCACACTGCATTGTGGAAAAACCGGCCAAATTTATGGCTTACTTTGGTAAACTGTGTATAGTTATATGGAGGAAAACTTTTAAAAGTTCGAATTTTAATTTTTATTACTATTATAGGGAAAGATTAAGTTCACTTAGTTCTTCTTCTTTTGGTTTTTATCTCAACATAGTACTTTTCTGTCTGTATTTCCATTTGGAACTTTCTCAAATGTATTTTTCTTCTTTTCTGCAATTTCTTGTTTATTATTAATATAACGATAACCCTTTTTCTGAAGGAAAAATTGCTTAGAGCACAATAAATAAGGGCAAATAGATTTCTAGGGAAAATTACCATTATAAAGGGAAAAATTCCGGAAGGAAACTAATTTACGATATGAATTGTAAAGTAAGTTGCAATAAACCGAGGAAGGAAAAGGGAAATTTAATTACTACGAACTTCAATTACTCCCAAACCTTTTTATTCGCCAACTTAACATAATGAAAAACTTTTTCATTCCGCTTATTTATTCGAAATGCAGCTTTTCCGCCTGGCTTTTCCTACAATATTCCTATCGGAAAAACAACAGGAAATAACAAAACAACCGAGAAAAACAAACCAACTGAAATTGTAAACTACTTGTGTGAAATGATGGAAATCCAGGTGCTGGACATTTAGTGTTTTGACATAATAACCCTGTATATTAGAGCAGCAGACGAATAATGTTTCTATCCCTATAAGTGCTCGGTCGGAAATTACTCAACGCGCTGGACTAAATTAAACATTACGTGTTGTTACTGCCGTTGCTGCTGTGAAACGCATTGGCAATTTGTACCTTTCTGCCACTTTCGACAGCCCGAATTATTCCAAGCACGTACCCAGTGCGATATTTATTAATTAATGGACGTAATTACTATTTTAATTGGTCCAATAATTAATAACATTTTGTAGCGGTGCGAGATTGGAGTTTTTTAAAGTTCTTTTGAAAAAATTTCTCCGCAAAAGGAAAATAATTCGATTTTGATTGTGCCGGTGTGAAGTGTGAATAGTTTTTCGAACGAGTCGTTTCTTTTTTCGGCGGTGCTGCTGGAAAAACATTATGGACGAATCGATTTCGTGTCAGCGAACGTGTCGCATTCAATCAGCACATTAATGCATAACAACAAACGTGTGCTCTATATAGACACGGGGAAATTTTGAATGCACATTTTACCCCTCGACTCTATATACGCCGTGGTTAAAATACAGTTTCCATACAGGATCGATCTTAATTTGGCTCTTTTATAATTTTTAATTTGATAATTTTTTTTTTTTTTTTTTAACTAAAAGATAAATAATTTAAAACAACAGGATTTTTTTATTTGATGGCTGTAATTTAAAAAAAAATCAGTAAATAAAGTTTAGTATTGATTTGCATTAAAAATCATTTGTGGTTTATATGATTTACAACACAAATAATTTAAATCTTTTATAACTATCCCCATTAATATTGTCTTTTTATGTTTATTTTACATATATATCATCAACAGACTTTAATTAATTGATTATAATTTTTAATGCATTTTTGTTTAAAAATGTTTTCTTTTAATTTATTATTAATAATAAATCATTAAAATGAACAAATGATTTGAAATTAATTACATTTTGAAAACAAAAATTGGTCGCCCTGTATATGAAGCCAAAAATTGTTGCTATATAAAGCAAAGAGGGAGATTTACATCGATATAGTATCCATGAAAGCGTAAATAATTCCAGTTAAAACACGTGTAGTAAAAATAATTATTTTATGCAAAATATCGCATTGTGAATTAGTGCCAGGATTTGCAGCGTTCGTTCCGTGTGGAGCGTCGCGCGTCGCTGTTAGTTGTGCGAAATTGATAAAATATCGTAACGCCCGCAAAAAAAAATTGAATTCCGTTATATGTGTACGTATAAAAATAAATGACGCTCTGCAAACTGATTTTTAATGCGAAAATCCATTTGCCATTTATTGCTTTTCGCTCGATTGTTTTTCACCTCTAATATTTCCAACTTTTGCCCTTGCTTAAATTAGCCTCTGCAGACTATATTTGTAAATTATAAAGTTTTTTAATTTAGAAAATATTACATTTTTAAATCTACAATGTTAGTTAATCCATTTCATTTTATTAAAGTATTAAATTATCAAATAAATAAAATGTTTTGAAAATATTTTCCTTCTTTATTATAAGAGAGTTTTAGGGTGTATTCTGCTGAATTAAACAATATTTTACTTGTAAATGTTGACAGTATGCCGTAAACATTTTTATTAAATTTCGCAGTACATGACACATTTATTTATTCATTGTGCGTTGTAAAAAAAGTTTCCATTTCCGTCGAAAAGTGTTGTTTGATGATGAAATATAAGCATCGTTTAGTGAGACCCCGAAATGTCAAATTTCAGATGCGCGCAATGAAAGGAAAGAAAAAGTAAAAAAAAAAATAAAGAGCGGGCTAAGCCCTTAATAAAAAATGCATAAAATTTTCCCCGAAAGCAAAAAGTAGTAGTAAAGTTTTTCCTTCAAAAGGAGAAGAATGAGAAAGAGGAAAAAACTTATGATTATTGCAAAATCCTTAGCCAAATTCCTATAATTGCCTACGAGAAGCGTGCTGCAATAAAGTGGCAATAAAAGCAGAAGAAAAAATTCCGGATTATCCTAGAGACACGAAGATGGTAAAGTAAAAAGAGCGCAAGGACTTTTACGATCAGTTTGCAATTTTATATGCGACCATTTATTATCTTGGCGATTCGGTTTGCTGCTACTGCTGCTACTGCTACATGAAATACACTTTTTGCAAGAGGAGTCTTTTAGTCTGCGACCAAGTAAACGAACTTGCATCGACAAAAAACGTTTAATTTCCTTCAGCAAACTTTGCAAGTGCAACTTTAATAAACATACTTTATGTGGACTCCTCTCCAGGCGGATAAAACACCGGCAATTTTTTTTTATTTTTACTTTTTTAATTAACAATTATAATTGCAATTATGTTGTTAACTGTTTGAATTAATTAATTAAATAATTAATGTGTGGTACAATAATTTGTAAGGTTTTAAATGAATTGCAAAAAGTGTAATTCAATTAAATTGCGAAATGTCTGAACTCAGAGAGCCAACGGACCTTTTCTCTCTTAATTACCAAGTAATAATCATTTTATACAGAGTTATCAGATAAGAATTTAATTAGCAGTTTGAAAACCTCTATAACGATGTCGTTATTTAAACAATCGCTTCAGTTGTGCACCCAAACACTTTCGTTTCCGTGTCTATTTATTTAATGGTTGCCATCTTCAAGCGCCAAAATAATAGTTAATTTTAATATATTTTTTTCTCATTAAACTTTACTTTTAAAATTTAATTATTATACGGAATATTAAAGTACATTTTATTATCTATAAAAAATGAAAAAAATCGTTTTCTGATTGTTTTTATTTTTGAGATACAGTAAAAAGTTCACTTTTTGTTGAAATTGCATTATTTTCTCAACTTTTATTTATACCTCCTTAATTATTTATATTTTTTCTGAATTATAAAATTACTTCTCATTGAAAATAATTCAGCTCATATCTTAAAAATTATGTTAAAAGTTTTTTTGGATTAGAATTTTAAACCCAATTTTTTTAAATTATTTATTACAGCCATATTAAACAAATGCAACTTTAAACAATTATTAAAGCATAATAATTTTAATTTGTTTAAAAATATTTATTTTTATATATTATTTTATTTGTTAGTCATTTGTTTATTTAAAACTGTTAAAATAAAAAAAATACCTTAGGTCCTTCAAAAGTTAGCTTTATTTAAAGTAAAAAGGACTATTAAGATCTTTTAATCATAATTGAAAAAAATATTTAAATATTTTGAAAGTTTTAACATATTTTTAACGGCAATTAAATGCTCTTCCATTAATTTATTAAAACCATTTAATTAATTAATTTTTAATGCATTTAAAAATGTTCAAAATTCAAATCTTCTATTGTATTATTGCAACACCTTTGTAATATTTTCTTTAATCTGGCAAAACCCAGTTTAATTACTTTTTTATTAATCTACTGAATTATGTATATTAATATAACATTTGTTTGCCATATAAAAAAATAAAAACTATTTATTTATATCCGCTACATAAGCAACAGAAACATAAGAAGAAAAATCCTTTCGTTTTCAATAGCCCTACTTAATTTGTTCTTGTTGCAATCATCATTGGACTTGAAAACAACGTACAAAATACACACACACACACACAGCCAACGAATCGATATGTAATAAATAAAAGAAGTGGTACACATGAAATGAGCAAGTAAAACATTTCAGCAGATAGTTAGAGCAGATTGAGGGTCGAGATCGCTCGGCGCATTCCGGATTACGCCCTATTAGGAAAAAAAGTCCGTAACCGGCAGACTTTTACTACTGCTACTACAATAATAAATAAATCGAATCCGGACAAATAAACATTAGGTCGTTGTTTGTTGTGCGTGCGTGCGATTCCAGTCGACTGGAGGCGCTTTTCTTCCATTTCTCGAGCCCTTTTCCCTTCAACCTCCCTGCTAATACCAATACATCCACTACCTATCGCAGAAAATGCGAATCTGTGTGTGTGTGTGTGTGTGTGAGTGTGTGCGTGCGATCCCTAAAAAGCCGCGCCGTAATAAAATAAAGTAGGCATCCCATATTTATTGGGTGACCCACTAAAGGACGAACGCTTTGATTTTCCTCAAATCGAATGGATTCGTGTTTATGGCACCGGGCTTATATATGTAAAACGTGCCATTAATGTTATTGCAAATTAATTTAATTGATCGCCGATGTGTCTATCAAGTTGCTTTGTTAATAATTGAAAACCTGCTGGTTATGTGGCGAACTTGAGCAGCCACCATCAGAACATTAATTTAATTCGCCGAATATTGAGAATTTGAATTTGTAACTTTTTTTTTATCTTTTATAATTATCTTAAACGATTCTGAGTGCTTATTAGGGAGATGGCAAGCTTAAATTACATTTTTATTTTGTTGACTTAAATTTTGATTGATGTTTGGAAAACTTTATTTTGTGATTATTTTACCGAAAGTTGAAAATACTTTGCAAAAGTTTTAAAAGAACTTTTATTTCATACTACATAGCTAAACGTGTTAATTAATTATACTTTTAGTAGTCTTTACTTTTATTACATCTTAATTAATGGTGTGTGTTTAAAAACAAATTCATATAATTTAAAAATTACCCAGCATGAAATAATAATTTAAATATATGTAATAAAATAAAATTAAATTAATAATTTAACCGCGAAATAAACGAAAACAGAAATTAGCAGATGTAATTGCAATCGTCTGTGCAATCATAAACAGCAGAATAAAAAGAAAAAGGTTCTTCATTAATTTAGAAGGAGACAGTAAATAAGCTGCGGCCGGCGCGTCGAGAGGCAGAGATGGAAGAAGAATCACGGAGCGGCGGCGGTGGCAATGACAGAGAAAGCGGCAGGAACGGACGACGGACGGAAATGGAAACTGGATTATTTAGAAAGTTTATAAGGCCTGCGGTTTTCATTAAAACTGCTCTGCCTTGGAAGTTAGCCGTTCGCGCCGTGTTATTCGCAAGGAGACAAGGGGTTGCCCGTGTCGAGATAACGAGTCCGTTTGAGATTAATAAATCATTTTAATAGTTTTCTTAGTTTTCCATATACGCACGCACACACACACACACACTCTTCGCTCTCTCGCCGTAGTACAAACTGTACCGAGAAGCCAGTCAGTCCCTTTTCGGCTCTTCTTTCGCGCTACTTAGCCCCGGTCCCTTTTAGCTTCTTTATGCGTGCTCGTACGACTGCCATACACAGATACCCCCGCACACACAGAGCCGAGCACTGTTTAGCCGCCCCCTTTTTTCTTCTTATTCGCGCGACACGAGACTTGCATTAAGTGGCAGCGCTGGGGGTACTTTTAGCGCGTCGCGTAGCCGAAAGAAAAACGGCCTGCTTTTTCGCAATTCGGACCAAGACTCTCTTTTTCCTTATTAAGAAATATTAGTGCGGCCTTTTATCTCTGTGCCAGACGTTCTATCTCTTTTGCGAGCTTGCTCTAGCGAACGATTGCGGTTGCCGTTGCTCGCGAGATACACAAAGGAGTGCTCCTCCGCAGCAGCTTACAGATATGTTTTTATTTTCGCGAACATGCAGAGATATCTAATGAAATATACGCCGCGATAAATCAACGGCTAAATAATCAGCAACTTTATTATTTCCCGCATTCTAATATCCCTTGCTCGCTATAGCCCCTTTTCGGGCCCGGATTTGCCTCCAAATGTGTTTTATGTGGGTTAAGATTTGCATGCTTTCTGATGCTCGCAATCCTGCAAATACGCTTTTTCAGTTACCCAGTTGATGAAAAATACTTGAAATTTGCATGAGTTTTATTTGTTACGCTGCTCCTCTGCTTCCAAATAAAAGCAATAAAAGAAAATATTTATTGTCCCCGCAAAAATGTAGGTTTTATTTAGCAATTTTTTTTTATTAATTGCGATAATTATGATAAAAAAATTATTTTAGTTAAAAAAATGTGATTATAAAATTTAATAAAATGCTAGAAATAAATCTTTTACATTTTATTAAGTTAATAGTAATCCTCTTTTTCTGGTTGTCTGTGCAAAGTAATAATCGTGCAATTTCAGTGGAAATCGGTAAAACAGTTTGAATCGAACGAACGAAATAGACGCTGTATGCTGAGCAAAAGGAAAAAAAGTAAAACTAGAGGAGAGACAGTATGAGTACAGTATAGCTGCAGACAATAAAAGTAAGACTGGGACTGAATGTAAATGGTGTAATAGGTTTTGTATAGTTCAGGTGACAAATGGGGTTAATTTAAAGTAGATTGGAAATCTGTGTATCGGATGACGGGTCAGCATGAGCGATCGTTCGAATGTTGTGTTGTGGTCAGCAGGAAAAGTGCTCTCCAGATTAAGTGAACTCTTGCTGGGCGCACCAGTGGATGCTTTCTCTCATTCCGTGCATACATACAAAAGAAAAACCTATATGTTCCGAATAAATTCAAACCCCTAAAAACATTTGAATAATGGTCCGGGTTTTTTCTCTTTTATTTCTATTATTAAAAACAAAACCGAAAAGGAAGGAAAAATTAAAAAAAAAAGAAATAAAAGCGAAAAACAATCGACGGCCTAATTCGCTCTTATTAAAAATTCATATTCTTTGTTTTGCAGCAGAATCTTTTCGGATTTGCTGTATTTTAGTCTCGCGCTCGAGAGTTGCCGGCGGGATAAAATAAATTCCAAAATGGTTTTTACGTAAGTCGGGGCGGGCTATTATTTTAAGAAATCCTCCGCTCGATTGTTGTATGCAATTTAAAATTCAAACAGTTTGCTTATGGGGTAAGTAAAATGTATCCACACGTATCCAGACAGATGCTGCAAACTTTCCTTCTGCTACTACTACTGCTACTGCTACTGCTGCTTCTTTCTCTTCTCTACTCTCTGTTTTCGGGTGTGGAAAACACTTTTATAAACGAGTCGTCTCTCTTTCGAAGGCACGTGCACCAACGCGATTACCTTTACTTCTATTTTTATCTTCAACAATTTCCTCAACGAATCTTTTCTAATGTAAAACGAAAAATAAGTTTATTTTGTTTCTCGGCTATCTATCTACCTATATGCTATGTTAATAAAACTTTTATTTTCTCTATTGCTGATGTACAGGAATTTATTGCTTTCTGGTTTTTCAATTTATTTTTCCAAACTATTTGTATTGCAATTTGCTTGTTGATTTGTTTTGAAAAAAAATCTCTGATTATTTCATTAAACAAACCTAAAAAAAAATTAAATGAAATTCATGAAGAAAGTTGAAAATATATATATATTTAATCAATGGCAACTCTAATAAAAATAAATTAAAGTTAACTTTTTCCTTACAGGGTGACACCTTTAATTTTTTTCATTTTGCAAACAAATTTTATAAAATTTCCTACAATCAATTAGACATCACCTTAAATTGTTTGATGAAAATTTAAATTTTCATTTAAAGTAAAGAAGTTTATAGAGACCTCCGGTTTTACAGGAAATTAATCTAATTTTTGATTTTTAAATGGCAACTTCTAATCTTTTTTCACATTTTTTTTAATTCATCGGCCATTTTTTTGTAAAAATATGCGTTAATTATTATTTTTTTAAATGCAAAACTTCGATTTTTAATAATGGTTCTAAATGACCCTTGGCGATACAATAAATTGGTTTAAATTCGTTCAAATCTTCTAAGATCATATTAAAAAATCACAAAACTACCTTTAGCCTTGTAGAACCTTTTTAAAATTAATTTTTGTAGCAACTTAAGAAATAAAAATTCTCACAAAACATATTTTAAGACTAAAAATGACCAAAACAGTTATGATAACCTATGGATTTCCATTTAAAAATCAAAAGTTGGGTCCTTTCCGGTTAAACCAGAAGTGGTAGAAAATAAAAATCTTCGCCAATCAATCCAAAATTATTAGCAACACAAATCAGAAAATTTCCACAAAAATCGTCAGGTAAATTAAAAAATTTGAAGGCTGATCAACTTTTCAATGTCTCCCTATACATATACATATAAAACGGAAGAATAAGTTTTAGTTAGTTCAACAAGTATCTTGAATCCACTCCGAAAGTGAAGGTTTTTCCCGATGAAAAATAGTAAGTAATTTTTCCGCGTACACACAGTGTACGTGTACCGTGCAGGGAAGGAAGAAGCAGAGGAAGAAGAAGAAGAAGCAAAAGAAGAAGAAAAGGGCATTGCTTAAACGACGACGAGTAATACGCGTGTAGAGAAAGGATAATGGATTGTAGCGCTGATGATGATGATGATATTACATGCGAAGATGGAGTCGTTAAAAGGATTCGCACTTGAGAGACAGATATTCGCAGCAGAACCTGAAAGGACTCGCATCGAGACGACTAAGAATATTCAGAACATGATAATCCAACAAGGCGAATCTTCCTTCAATGTGCACCACCCTTCTCGCGCGCGGCCCCTCTTCTTCCCACTTATACAAGT